>PVIU01000826.1:0-120500 GCA_004026605.1 Ondatra zibethicus
TGACTAGCCCCTCCCCCCGATGACTAGCCCCTCCCCTGAAGACTAGCCCCGCCCCCTGAAGTCTACCTCCTTCCCCAGAGATCCTGCAAAGAGGAAGACAGTTGCTCTGCCCACAGAGATTGCCCTATGTCTTGAGCCACCCCTGTCTCCACTGAACAGCACACTCTGTGCCAACCTACTCTGGCATCATGAGCAGCTAGGAGATTCTCATTCCAGACCTTGGTGCTTGGGACCAAGGGGGAGAGGAGTTGACAGCAGAGGAGGATGCTGCCCCTGCTCTGTGTCTCTGCAGATACAAAGACTTTGAGCTTATTGGGTTCCCTATGTGTCCTTTGGGTGTACAGGTCCACACAGACAGGCATGGCCTCCACCACCCTCACCTCTATGCCCACCTCTGCCCCCCAGCCCTGGGAATGTGGTGGCTGGTATGCACACCCCAAAGCTGGCTAGACGCTTTCTGTCCACCAGAGACCCACAGTAGAGGCTTGTCTGCCTCAGAGCTGCCCACCTCAGTGTAACCCCCTCCCATGCTGTCCTTTCCACTTTGCCCAAAGTGAGACCACATGGACTCCAGAGGCCAGTTGCCCAGGTTCAGGTACTAGCTTGAGTCTTAGCTATGTGACTCTGCGCAAATGCCTTGCCTCTCTGAGATTCCTCCTCCCCAAAGAAGTCAGTAGTTAACTACTTCACATGCTGGAGCTGGGAGCCGGAGTTGACTGGTGCACATACGGACAGCAGTTGGACAGTGTAAGCAATCACATACACATCTCCAGTACACACGACAGGGCTCGGAGGCACTGAGCAAGTGATATGAATTAAAAAATATCTGCCATTCCTGCCTCTGTGGAAAGATTCAAGTCACCGATAAACTCAGCTGAAGACGATGTGATGAAGCAAGGAACTTGCTGGGAGAGCCTGCAAAGCAAAAGGAAGCGAAGGTCCAGAAGCCTGTACAGTGCGTGCCGGACCCCACGAAATGCATCTCTAGGCTAGCAACACCATGAACGTTCTGGGAGGAACTGCATGGAGTGCGCATTAGCCGTCAGAATTTCTAGATAGTGGGGTGGGGACCATTTTCTTTTTTGTGGTTTGTTTTGTTTTGTTGTTTTCTATACACAGTTTCTATAATGATTGGATTGATTATAACACGAACCAAGTATATTTTTTAAAAAAAACTGCCCTCTGGGCAGAAAACAGGGGTCCACAGGGTCTCCATATCTTGTTGTAAAGGAGCTGACTTCCACTTTCCCAGGCCTACTGGAGGGAAAAGGTGATGGGGTGGGGGGAGATAAAGGACCAGGAGCACCCACAGATCAAGCCATCCTGAAGGAGACTGGGTATGTCAGGGCTTTCTGGAAGCCCCCAAATGATAGAGGAGACATAGAGGCTCTGACTTGGCAGAGTTTGGAGCTGTTTCCATGTCTCCTGTCCCCGCCACTTTTCAGCTTGTGCTGTGGGGCAGTGCGATGGCTTGAAGGTAAAGGCGCTTGCAGCTAAGTCTGATGACCTGAGCTGACTCCCAGAACGCACGTAGTGGAAGGAAAGAACCAAGTTCTGCAAACTGTCCTTTGATTTCCACATGGATGCCATGGCACATGCACAGTGGCTTCCTCCAGTAAGTATAATTTAAAACCCCCAAAAAACGAAAAGGAAAAGCTCGTGTTGCAAATAATGTCATGAAGAAAGCCGAGTTCCAGGTGCTATGCGCCCATCTGTAATTCCAGGAGAGGGAAGGCTGAAGCAGGAGGATTGCCATGACTTCTAGGCTACCCTAGGATACAAACTGAGATCTATCTCAAAAAATGAAACCAAAAAAAAAAAAAAAAGAAGAAGAAGAAAGAAAAGGGGAGGAAGGGGTAAGACAGCTCACAAAATTGGTTTTGCAATCATACATCCAGTGAGAGTCTTATATACAGAAGGTGTAAAGAACACAACAGAAATACAAAGGAACACATTTCAGTGGGAGAAGGACCTGAACAGACATTTCTCCAGTGAGGACACACAGATGGCCAGGAAGCACAGGAGGAGATGCTCAGTGGCTGATTGCCAGGGAAACACAAATCACAGTCTCACAGAGGTACTGTGCTGCACGCTGCAGGGACAGCGTCATCAAAAGCACCAACAATGAGTATGGAAGGTGCCGAAGGCACGGGAACCCCCCCCCCCCCCCGCCGCTCTCATGCCCTGCTGGTGGGAATGCAACACGAGACCGCCATGGTGGAAGCTGCTGTTGTTGGGAGTGCAACACGTGGTGGAAGCTGCTGGTGGGAACGCAACACGAGACCGCCATGGTGGAAGCTGCTGGTGGGAGTGCAACACGAGGCCACCATGGTGGAAGCTGCTGGTGGGAATGCAACATGAGACCGCCATGGTGGAAGCTGCTGGTGGGAGTGCAACATGAGGCCGCCATGGTGGAAGCTGCTGCTGGGATGCAACACGAGACCGCCATGGTGGAAGCTGCTGGTGGGGATGCAACACAAGACCGCCATGGTGGAAGCTGCTGGGCAGTGTCTCCAAAGACAAAGCACAAGCTTGTCATGGGGACAGCAGCTCCTCTCCCAGGTCATACAGGAGACATTAAAGTCCTGTGTCCGTGCAAGAACATACACATACCCCTGCCGAGCAACCTCAAAGCCGAAACAGCCAAGTGTTCCGCCTCCTAGGGATGGACAATGGGCAGAAAGGGCATCATATCCACATGACCCACAAATGCATACTCGAGCTGCGTGAAGGAGGGAGAGCGCAACCGGTTCACACGACAGCATATTATGCGGTTACGGAAAAGAGTAAAGCACGCACAACGTAGATGATGTTCAACAGCACTGTGCTGAGCAAAAGCAGCCAGGTGCCCAGGGCTAGGTGCCACTCGGTGCCACTTACGTGAAGAGTTCAGAAGACCATAGACACAGAAAACAGAGTGGTGGGGTCTTGGAATGTGAGGAAGGAACACGGGGGAGGGCTGTTCATGGAGACAGGGTTTCTGTCTAGGGTCATAGAAGAACTAAGCGTGTGACATGGTGGCTCACACAGTATGAATCGACATAAACATCAATAGAGCCCTTGAAATGGGCGACAGGTGCAGCAGGTGGGTCACATCTGCCTTGGTTAGGGTTTCTATCTCTGTGATAAACATGATGGCCAAAAGCAACTCAGGGAGGAAAGGGTTATTTGACTTACACTTCCGCATCACAGTCCGTCACTGGAGGAAGTCAAGACAGGAGCTCAAGACAGGAACATAGCGGCAGGACTGAAGCAGAAGCCGTGGAAGGACACGCTTTCTGACTCGTTTCCCGTGGCTTGCTCAACCAGCTTTCTTATATTGTTCAGGACAATCTGCACCACCTGCAGTAGGCTGGGCCCTCCCCACATCAACCAAGAAGATCCCCGGCAGACTTGCCTGCAGGCCGATCTTAAGCAGGCATGTTCTCAGTTAAGGTTTTCCTGTTTCAGATCTCTCTAGTTTGTCAAGTTGACAAAATGCCCACAGCACATCTCCAGGAAGAATTCCCCCAAATATCTTTTTAACTGACCCAAAACCCCCAGGAACGAAAGCAGGAGACACTGTTGGTGTTGGTTGAAGTTTGGGATGTACTTTCAGAAGTCAGTTGACTTGGGGTACTAATGGATCCAGGCTCCAAAACATGGGTAAAGCCCACCCAAGCTGTGAGCTGAGGACAGAGAAGTCTGAACGAGTTGTCTTTGCCTAAGGGGCTTGGGTCCCAGCACCTTTGTGTCCTGAAGATTGGGCAAATGGCACCTCATGCCTTCCTCGATGTGCAGGCAGAAGGCAATGTAGGGAGAGGTGTGGAACAGGAAGGGGGTGTCCCCAGCCCCTCACTCCCTCTCAGTAGCTCTGTTGTCACCCACTCAGAAGCTCACACACAGTTATTGAGCATCTGATATGCATGGACACTGAGTTGGAGACAGATGTAAGCATGGCGACTCAGGCTGTGTCTTTAGTCTCCCAATGCTGATGGTGACCAGACTGGGCCATGCAGAGAACCCTGTACTGTGATATGGAGACACTGGGCAGGAAGAACGGGAGGTGGAGGGTGGGCAAGCTTCCTGGAGGAAGATGGCTACAAGATGGGACCTGAAAGGAAACACCAACAGAAGGAACCCAGTAAGAGAAGGCAGAAGCTGGCTGGAGTCACAGGGAAACACGACTTGAAATATAGAGGGGGTGGGGGAGTCACATTGAAAGGGCCAGATGTCATCCTTAATTAGGGATTGGTGGGCCCTTCCCTGAAAAGCTCCCCTGGGAGCCTGTATGTCTGATGGAGCTGGTCCGTACCAACCAGGCCCCAGTCTGCCATTGCAATTCCTGACTCTTGGATCCACCTTGCAGCCTGCAGCAGCCACAGTCCCCGGCAGTCCTCTCTCAAACCAGCCTTTCCACGTGTGTGATGTCCCATCAGGCTCCTCGGCCTCTTTCGTATGGTCCCCTCTCTCAGATGGATCCAATCCACAGTGGACAGGAGAGTGGCAGACCGAGCCTCTGGCCACTGGTCCTCATGATCACACTGATGGGCCGTGGGAGCAAGGAAGAGGGAGTACATAAAAGTCACGTGTTTGAGAGCAACGGCAGGGAGGCGGTTCCTCAGATGGCTTATATGTCCCCCACACCATCTGCTGAGCAGGAGGGGTGAGCAGGGCCCCCATAGCCTCCCCACAGTCCGTACGCTGTGTCCCCAAGTGTCTTGTTGACGATACCAGCTGGAGTCTACTAAGTATGAAACGTGGGTCAGAAGTAGCCTGCGAAGCACCTTGAGCTGTGCCTTCCACTCCAGGGCAAGCTTCCGTTCAGGCTGTTTTCAGGGATACAGGCTGTTGGCTTGTTTGCTGTTCATCTACCATTCAGTCTAAACCATCTGTGCCAGGCATGGAGCTCAGCGCCATGTGACAGGTCCAGTTGGCCATGCTCTCCAGTCCCCATGGGAGTGGACGAGACCCTGACTTAGAAGATGGTCACATAACAAAGTGATAGACATGGTTCAGCACGCTGGCCCAGCTCAGCAAAGAGAGACCAGCCTGACCTGCATCCCCCTTGGCACTGGAGGTGAAGCCCAGTGTGTGATGAGGGCCCAAGTGCTGAGCACTTGAGCAAGGTTATGGGAGTGGTGTGAGCAGAACAGTTGTGGCTTGAATGTGTGCCTCCCCAGGGTTCTTTGTGGTTGAAGGCTTAGTGCCCAGGGTGAATCTGTTGGGAAGCGGCAGAACCTTTGGCAGGTTCAGAGGTCCAGTGCATGGTCCTTGACCACTGGGAATGTGCTCTTTGGAGGGGAATTATGGCTCTCAGTCTCTCTATTACACATCTGGCAATGTAAACTCTTCCATGCATATCCGTATACCTCTGCTGGGATATGATGGCTGAGAGAAAGGGTCCTCCCCAAAACTGAGCAGAAGCAGACACTATGTCCCTGAACTTCTAGCACCTAGAGCTAAACAAACCATTTCACTTGATAATGTTAGCTGCTTCAGGTATTATGCTATAGTGGTTTTGTTAAAGCTGAGTAGTACAGCCCAAACACTAGAAACAAATATATATTCGTGGCAGAATGGGGGAATCAAGAGGTACAGCTGTGCAGATGAATCTTAAGCAAAGGACTGGGGAAAAAATAGAATGGCTATGACATGATTCCACACGCATGAAATTCAGAAGCAAGTGAGACAAAGCCAACTCGCACAGGTTGTTGAATGATAGAGAAAAGCAAAGATCACTAATTTAGGTTCATGGTTTTGTCTGAGAGGAGCAAAACGTAGGCTATGAAAGGAGGTTATATAGGGTTTGGGGTCTCGAAGATAAGGTTCAATTCCCAGACCCGGGAGGTCCTTCCATGGGCATTCACTCTACACTGATTTACTAATTACACAAAAATGCTCTTGGCCAAGGGCGACACCCCCTTCCCCAGGGGCAAACACAGGAGACAGGGAAGCGGTGACTGCAGAGCTGTGTTGTGACGCCCACTGCTCACGTCTGCCTTGAGCCAATGATTTGGCCTGTCTGAGCCTCAAGTTTCCTCATCTGTAAAGGGGAAAATGACAGTAATAATAATAATAATACCTGCCCCATAAAGTTATTTTAGGATTAAAGACAACAGCAAATGTAAAGTACTGACTACAGTCAAGGACATAAGCTTCATTTTTCCTCACCACCGTCACCATCATCATCACCACCATCACCACCACCATCATTACCACCATCACCACCACCATCATCATCACCACCATCACCATCATCATCATCACCACCATCATCACCACCATCACCATCATTATCACCACCATCACCACCATCATCACTATCATCATCATCACCACCATCACCAAACCACTACCACCATCATCATCATCACCACCATCACCATCATCACCACCATCACCACCATCATCACCATCATCACCATTACTGTCCACTTGAAATCAACCCTGCCATCCACAGGATGCCCATCCTGACTTGGTACTGTACTTCCTCCAGGTGCACTAAAGGAGCAGTCACACTTTCTTCCTGCTATCACAAGGCAGGACACTATTCCTTGACTGGGGTTCCTGGGCCAGGAGTGGACATCTGGCTTTTGCTGGCCCACACTGAATCTGTCTCGCATGCTTCAATTCAGGAGTCCGTATAAGCATTGCTTGCGATGGGGAGAGAAGACTGCAGCAGAGAAAACAAGAGCACAGAGGGCACAGAAATTAATGTAAATGTGGACTGCAGGACTCAGAAGAAGGCAGACTTGAGCTCCAACACAGTAAGAACGTGGCCGTGACCGCAGGTCAGGTGGAGAAACTGAGTCATTTGGGATCTTGACCTTGAGCAATAGATACCACTGCATAAGCCCCTTGGTCTGTGATCATTAGTATGGCTGACCCACAGCCCAGTCACTCGCCAAGCCGTAAGCAGGTGGCAGGGAAGGAGGCTTGATTAGCAGAGTGCTTGCCTCGCATGTGAGAAAGCCTGGGTTCAATCCCCAGCAGCATGTAACACAGACATGTGCACACCTGTAATCCCAGCACTCAGGAGGATCAGAAGTTCAAGGTCACTGGGCTATGTGAGATTTTATCTGAAACAAACAAGCAAAAATCACTCAAGTGGGAAATGACGTCAGCTTTGTGAACTATGTGGTGTCTAATAGAACTGCTCAATTAGCCTGCTTGAGTGTCCGTGTTGATATAGAGTTATGGAAACCCTAAGTGGATGGCCATAGCTGTGTTACAACAAAAGCAAAACTGTATAAAAACAAGTTAGTTTGTGTGACCCTTTTCTTAAAACAACAGTTCAATTTATTCAGAGACTACGAATCCAAAGAGATTGGAATAGGAAGATTTCCTCTCAGGACAGTGTGTGCATGGTTCTTCCTGGATACTGGCTGTCTCTGGGACTCTCTCTCTCTCTGGGCTGTCTTACAGCAATGGCAACTGCCCTGAGCCCCAGCAGCTTCCCAAGAATCCAAGGCTGCCACTCACTGCTCGAGAGCTAACTTCTGTTGTGTGTGCAAGACAGTGAGGGTTCAGGGGACAGGAAGGCAGAACCCACCTTAGGGGTGGGAGGATGGCTGACCACACACCAAAGATGAATTCATAGGGGAGATTTTGCTTTGAGGATGCAGAGTATGGACATGGTAAATACAGGTGACACTAGAGGGTGGCTGAGTTCTTTTCTAAAATATTTATGCTTTTATTTTGTGTGTGTGTGCATCTGAGTGTCTGTATATATGTATGTATGCCATATGTGTGCACTACTTGTAGTGGCTAGAAGAGGGCGTCTGATTCCCTGGCACTGAGGTTGCAGGTGGCTGTGAGCCATCCAGTAAGGATACTGGGAACTCAACCTGGGCGCTCTGCAAGAGCAGCAAGAGATCCTAACCTCTGAGCCATCTCTTCATACCCGAAGTATTGCATTTTAATAGGTGTTTTCTCGACAGTTTGAAATAATTTCCAGTCAGTTCTTAGTTCTACCTTAATTAGCATCTCCTTCTGGGGATGAGGAGGTAACAGATACTGAACCCATGATCTCCCGCATACTGGACAAGTGTTCTACCACGGAGCTAACTCCTCAGTCCCTCGGCTGAGTTCTTTCAAGGAGACAAGAGGCTCATGTGGAGATGAAAAGGGGACTTTCTCTACACAGAGAAGCCAAAGTGCCCACCACCAGGTTACAACCAGAAAACATCCTGGGCATGGGAGAGACCAGAAAATAAACAGTGATGCCTGAAGCTAGAGAAGGCTGGGACCTCAACTGTCATTATTTTCCCACTAGCAAAGGGCCAGGCAGTCTTCTAGACAAGGAGTGTGTGACTCCACAGGAGGTCACGGAGGCTCTGTTTCCAGCCAAGCTCAGCACCCAAAGAGTCCATGGAGGCCACAGCTCAGTGGTAGAGCACCTGTCTAGCACCAACACACAGAGCCCTGGCTTCATACCCAGTGAGAGGCTGCAGAATCCTGCTTGCGAGGGGAGCTTTGCCTCTTCCTTGGCTCTTGTCTGAAGTTGCTGGGTGGTATTGTGTTTAAATCACTTTGGCAAAATTCCTCTTAGATGCAATCAATACCTCCAGCTCTACTTTATGGGGGGAAACGGTTTCAAAGCGCACAAACATGCCTCAAAGGCCTGCACTCCAGAGACAAGAGCAGGTCACTGCCTGAGCGACCCTGGGAGCGGGGGAGGAGAGGAGGTGTATAGGGAAGGGTGGACAGAATGGCAGGGAGCAAAAAGCATGCATGATTGGGGAGCAGTACCCTATGTCTGGCTTGAGGCCATCACCTCTTCCCAGAGGGAACGTGTTTGCTATGCAGTGCTGTGCAAGCAAGGGCTGCCGAGTCAGCAAAAGGGGGCAGGAAATAAAATGGAAGAAGACGCAGTGTGTTGCCAGAGTGGCGGCATGGTTTATTCCTACAGTGGAGGGGAAGGGAGCAGGTTGAGAGCTAGGCATTCCCATCCCCACACCACAGTGACATACTCCCTCATACTTATTAGATGCTGGACACCTGATCCTTGGATCCTCACAGTGACCCTATTGGAACTGTCCAGAGCCCCACTTTACAGGTTAGGCAACTGAGCACAGAGACATAAAGTGGCTACCCCAAGCCACACAGCCTGGAAACTGGAATCAGAATTTGAACCCGCGCCTTAAGATGAGTCTGTGGCTCATTTGACCACATATTCACAATCGACGGTTTTTCATTTACACCTAACAGACTCAGCATCCTCTTCCGAACCCACTTAGATGAACAAAACAAAGTTAAACCTGAGGATAGCAAGCACTGTCTGGAAGAAAAGCGATTCTGTGCCCCCCAGCTGTACGGCAGGACGTTGCCAACTTCCAGTGAAGTCTAAGATGTGCTGCACCCAGCCGCCCACCATAGGCACTCAGAGGCCCACCTGAAGGGGAGCAGAGGGACAGAAAACCATGGACCCAGAGCTGGAACTGGCGCTTTCCCAAAGTCTTGGGAAAAAGAGAGACTGCCACTTGGCTGGTGGTCTTTAAGGAGAAGATGTTGTGCCCAAAGCAAGAGGTAGGGGTTGAAATCTGGGGTTCTGGATCCTGAGAACTCTTTTAGCCGCTGGCCTGGCGACTCTCCCAGTGGAGACCCTGGCTAGCTGCAGGTGCCACTCCTTGCTTCTTCTGCTCTCAGCCTGGGACCCCACCGCCTGGGCCGCGATTCTGAGTTTACAGGGCCGCCTATCACCACCAGCCCCTAACTCTGTGCAGCTGTAAAGCCATTCGACCCCCCTCCTCAGCCCACTGCACCACCCGCGGCCATTCCCTGTACGCTTTCCGGGAGTGCAGGGGATGCGGGCTCCTGTCTTCGGATTGATGATCCAGGAAATGCACTTTCAATTAGTCCCAGGATGCTGAGGTCCAAGAATCAGACATCATCTCTTGATGGGGGTGGGTAATGAGTGGAGAGAGACCTAGTAACCGAGGAGTAGGGACCCGAACGAGCGACTGCTTCTGGAGTGGGGGGAAATACCTGTTGGCCAGAGCACAGGGCGCACAGGATTTGAGTGGCTTTGCTCCAAAATGCAAACGTGTGGCCCAACTTTCTATTAATCTTTGGAGGGGGCTAAACGATGTTCGCTAAAGGCGTGTTTTCCGAGGTGAGCGCCACCCTAGGGACCACCAGTGGCCCTGAAGGAGAAGGAGGGAGTTGTGTGTCACAGGGAGAAACCACCTGTGGTTTCCAGGAGCCTCTCAGTCAAATCGTGGCCAGCGCAGGCCGCGGTGCTGGCATCTCCTGAGCTGACCGGGTGGGGACCGCGCGGCCCTCCACTGCCTGCGGCGCCCGCGACTCCTCCCGGCTCCCGGCCGCGGCGTGCGCTCGCCGTGCCCCGTTCCTTCCCATTACGCAGTTCCTGTCCCTTTAAATCCCAAACCCCGCCAGGGGAGGCTGGGGCGCGCCGGCCGGACCCCGGGCCGGGGGAGGGGCAGGGCGCCCCGGGGTCCCCGCGTGCGCGCGCGCGGCCGCCAGCGCCCCTCTCTAGGCGGCCGCGCGCTTGCCGGGACCCGGAGCGCACGCCGCCGCCGCAGTGCTGCCGCCCGGCCCGGCCGGAATCGGTGCAGCAGCGCGCGCCGCCGCCCGCGGGCCCCGCCGCCCGGGCCTGAGCCGCGCCCCGCGCCCTCCCGCTCCCGGGGCGCGCGGCGAGGGGCCCTGGCGGCGAGGTGGAGCCGCGGGCACCAGCCGCTCCCCCGCCCTGCGCCGCCCCTCCCCCGCCTCCTCCCGGTCCTGTCTCCAGCGGGAGCGCGAGACGCTGGTCAGGCTCCGGCGCAGCTCGAAAATGAACAATCGCCGCGGGCGGACCTAGAAGCCGCCGCCGGTCCGCGCGCGGGGTCGCGGGCGTGCTCCGTCCGTCCCCACCCCCCGAAAAGAGCATCGCAACAAAAAGCCAGCCAGCCAACCAAGACTCCGGTTTGTTGATCGCCTTGTTTTTGGTTTTTTTTTTTTTTCACCGCTTGCGGGATTCGCAAACCGCGTTACATGCATGTCCAGTGGGGGTAGGTTTAATTTTGACGATGGAGGGTCCTACTGCGGAGGCTGGGAGGACGGCAAGGCGCACGGCCATGGCGTCTGCACCGGCCCAAAGGGCCAGGGCGAATACACCGGCTCGTGGAGCCACGGCTTTGAGGTGCTGGGCGTCTACACCTGGCCCAGCGGCAACACGTACCAAGGCACCTGGGCGCAGGGCAAGCGCCACGGCATCGGCCTGGAGAGCAAGGGGAAGTGGGTGTACAAGGGCGAGTGGACGCACGGATTTAAGGGGCGCTACGGTGTGCGGGAGTGCACGGGCAACGGGGCCAAATACGAAGGGACCTGGAGCAACGGACTGCAGGATGGCTACGGCACGGAGACCTATTCGGATGGAGGTAGGTGAGGGCAGCGGGGGCGGGGGAGGAATGGGGACCGTCCCCCTCTTTCTCCCTCTGTTTATCTCCCGGGAAGTTGAGCCTCGCCTTCCAATTGGGCTATGGGCTCCTGGGGCATCTCTTAGGTTCCCAGGAGGCCTCAGCGGGTCCCTGGCCACAGGTTGCCCCACGCTTGATGGGGACAGTGGCCCGTGCCAATCCAAGGGTTGGGGGCTCTCCAGCAGCAGGGCCAGGCCCCTGCTGCAGCAGCTGAGCCAAAGTCTCAGCACATCCTGAAGAGCAGGCCTGAGACGTGCACCTGCCGGAAGGCCAGGCCGGGCCCTCTGCCACCTCTGGGACCCGCTAAGGCAGGAAGGGTCTAAAGATAGACCCTTCCCCTCCCTGTAGTGTTGCCTGCCTGGTGTCCTCAGAGTCAGGCCCAGGTTAGCTTCTTGTTTTCCTGCGGTGCCCAGGGCCTCCCTCAGTCCTAAAGCAACCCAAGCCAATGGAGAGGGAGCGCTGGGAGCGCCAGAGGCGGGGGATGCCGACCAAACCAAACAGCAAGGCAATAAACTTCTAGGTGGTTGGACACAGGCTGTCGAAGCAGGCTGCTGGAGGGAGGGAGGGAGGAAGAAGGCCCATCTGTTTAGCGGGAGCCCAGGAATCTGGCCGTTCAGTGGCTGATTCATTTTCACCTTTAGTTTGGGGATTCGCTCTGCGCCTCCGGTGTAAGATGCCACCACAGTCCGGGTAGAGCCGGTGCTGAAAGCCAGGAAACTGCTAGAGTGATGATTTCTGTTCAGAAGTCCTGGCTGGCTTGCAGCCTCCACCTTATCTGGACATTCCCGTGCCCACTCCTCAGCAGTGCTGAGACCTCGGGGATAGTTATAGGTTCTGGAAGTCAGACCCCGAGAGCCGACTCTGCCTGGAGCCCGCCCCCACCCCCTGGCGCTCATCCCAAGAGGCTGTTCTCTTGCCTCCCTCTGGGCCTGGGCGGGTTCGGATTTTTCGGGCATGGATGCCTGGGAAGGGAGTGAGATGTAGCAATGACTTGGGCTTCTGCCTGGGATCCGAGAGCTTGATGGAGCCTGTGTGTGTTCTCGGTGCCTGAAGCCAGCTCCTGCCTGAAGCCAGCACCTGCTCCCGGACACATCCAGGAGTGATCAGGGCTGGAAAGTAATTATTATTTTGGCTTATGCAACTGAAAGGCAGGGTTCGTTATTACCCGAAGAGGAGGCGGAGTCTGGGCAGTTAATTATATAATGCTCCTGCCTGTCTGCGCCTTGCCCAGCCCTGGTCCCAGGTGGCCTTTTTCTGTACTGTTGTTTTCGTGAATAAGGCTGGAGAGTTTCCCTGACCCTGGGGCATTGAGGCCCTCCTGAGGTTCCAGGTGTGTGTGTGTGTGTGTGTGTGCACGCGTGTGTGTGAGTGTGTGTGTGTTGTGTGTGCGTGCACACGCACGTGTACTCACACAGTCTTGGTTAGGTCCTTGCAGCAGGTGTGGGTGGCCAAAGTGTGTGGTCGAGCAGCCTCATGTTCCCAGTAGGGATCCCTAACAGGCAGTTATGGCCCAGGGCAGCCAAGACTCAGGGCTCTGGATAGACTATTTTGCAAAACTGTCTTCTAGAGGTTTCTGGAACAGCTGTCTTGGTGCCCTGGGGTGACTGGACCCATCAGAAAGGGAGAATCCCAGAACACTTGAGGGTGGGGCCCTGTACCCAGGCCTGCCCATACCCAGACATCTATCTCCATTGGCTTACAGAATTCTTACCTCCTCATCAACAAATGTTTATTGAACACTTACTATGGCCAGATGCTGTAAGCTCTGGGAACTCAGAAGCAGGCAAAGCAGGCATGATCTTTCCAAGTGTTCACTTAGGAGGATGGTAGCGATTCTCCATAGGGAGTTGGGAGCAGGCACTGGGTCCTCCAGGGACTCAGAGCCTGGTAGGCTGAGAACATCCCGTAGATGACTTCCTGCGGGTCTTGGCCTTCTCCTGGGAGCTTTCCAAGCCATTGGCTTCCTGTAGTGTTCCCTGCTCCCAAATCCTGCCGGATCCAGCCTGCTTTGAAGGTGAAGTCAATCGGGCCACGGTTGTGTGTGAGGGGAGGTTCAGAGCCTAGCCTTGTAGCAGAGCCCCATGGATCTGGGACCACGATCCCTTGTTTCTCACGACCCGACCTTGTCCTGCACCCCTCAAGAGGATTGCAGTTCTTACCACTTTCCATGGAGTGCATGGCAGGCATGTGGGTCTGGGCTTCAGGGCCAGTTCTCCAACTCTTGGATGTTGACATAGCATGACTGAAATCAAGCCGGCCCTTCTTGCTCTGGACATTCAGGTACAGGTGTCCAGATCCAATTTTCTGAGCATGATCAGCTTTTTGTTAGGAAGGGATAATTTTGAGACACCCACACACACCCAGTTTTCCCTGAAGAAACCCTTTTGTGAACCCTGGCTGGGGTGCGGTTAACTGAAGGAGCGGGTCAGGGCCTGAGAACCACATCCCCTTACCTGGTGGGCACACGGTCCTCAGTTGAGGATGACTGGTTCTCCTAAGTGAGTCGTCCCAACTTCAGCACACCTTGGGCTTTCTACAGAGATGAGAGTTTGGGGCAGACAGCAACCTAACTCCACAACGTTTGCTCCGTGTCCAAAGCTGACTTGGAGAAGCGGTGATTGCCATGAGCAGAAAATGTGCTCTGCATTCAGCTGCGCTTGGTACGGAATCCGCTTCAACTAGGGACACTTCTGCCAAGTCCTCCTCCAGCTTGCCCTCCCCCAGGCACTGTTAGGCATTGCTCCTGATGTGAGCCCAGTGAGCCACTCTTGAAGTCCATATGAGGCTCCAGAGACAGGGTGGGGGCCACAGGAGGACAAGCTTTTGGGGCATTGGCCACCTGGCCTTGAGTCCTGGCCTTTCCAAGGATCTGCTTTGTGACTTTGGGCACGTGGCTTAACCTCTCTGAGCTTCTGTCCCTTTGTCTTTGCAAAAGGACAGAACCATGGAGTGGGCGAGGGTGAGCTGAGGGCGGGGTCCCAGGCTCTGCCAGGACGAAGTGGGCATTCTTTGTATCTTTCCAGTTCATGTGCAGAGAACATATCTGTTAACAGCTCCTAGGAGAACAACACACAGATAGGACGGAGGTGACCATACAGGTCACAGTCAGAGGTGACAAGAGATATTTTACTCTGTCTCTTACACTTCCCATGCCACACACTGGGCGACAGGGACTCAGAGCCAGCAGCCTTGGGGAGAGCTGGGATTCTAAGTTAGCTTTTATTTGCTTTGCCTTTTTATAAACTCCCTTTGTGAAGTGCCTGCTGCCTCTCCTACATCCACGTTTCCCATGCCGGGGGGCAGCACCCTGGGTACAGGCAGATGCCTGCCCTGGCACCCATCACTGTTGTCGCATTGAGACCCTGGGACCTCCTTTCTTTCTGAAGATAAACAAGGCTTCCTCTGGATGCCTTGGACCAAAAAGTCAACCCCCCCCCATAAACCCTCCCACACTGAGAGATGAGTCATCGTACGCCCCGGCCTCCCCACTCCCCATACGAGCAGGTCCCGTTCACCGGCCCAGATTCCACAGCCCACACACATCACACACACCCACAGTAAGAACTCAGTTCCACCCAGGCGCCTGCGCGCGCACACACACACACACACACACAATATACCTGCCGCCCTCGGATCTTCCACCCCGTCCCCCGAAGCAGCCACTTGTATCTCCTGGCTTTGTTTGCTCTGCTATAGCTGAGGGCTGGGAGTCCTTGCCGCCCTGTAAACGTGGAGTTCTGTTAAAAGGTGGTGCATCTGTTTCCATTTTCAACGTAAGCCTCTGGCATTGCTGCCCCTTGTGAAGAGAAACTGTTATCAGACAATCCAAACGGAACCCAGGGCCTTGCTGTGCTGGGTGGACACTGCCACCAAGCTCTTTCTCCAGCCCCTTTTCATTTTTTTAAAAAATTTATTTTGGATAAGGTCTTGCTAAGTTGTTTAGGCTGGTCTTGAACTGGTGATCCTCCAACCTCAGTCTCCTGAGTGCTGGGGATTCCAGGTCTGTGTTACCATGCCCGGCTACATAAACTACCTTCCATGCTGGACTGTGAGGAAAGCTTTGATTGAAAAACTCCAGACTAAGGGGCCACAACCAGCCCATCAGCCCATCCACACAGATGTTCTACCCGGACTCTGTCTTGGAAGACATTTCCTCTGTCTCTCTTCACTTCCTGAGGCAGGGGGATGTTGACAGGCTCCATCAGGTGAAAAGAGAAAGAGAGCCAACGACTAGTTCTGTGTTCCAATTATAGCTGAGAAAGAAGGGTTGGTGAGAAGTGTTCCCTCCCCCACCTCAGCCTCAGCTGCTGGCACTGGGGACCTGATGTCAGCCTTGAGGGTCAGCATTTCCCTTGAGAGTGGTATCTGAGAGCACCTAGTGTGGAGTCTCTGGTGACCTGAGGTAAGGTCCTCTGTGAGGACCTGGGCTAGAGAGAGGGTGACTCTGGAGGAGGTAGCGCCAGTGTCCTGGATGAGGGCGTGTCCTCCTCAGCCCCCTAGGACTCCACAGTTCTCGGTGTAGCTCCTGGGCTGTGCTGGCTGGTGTTCTCCGTAGTAGCCCCTCCCTGCTGGCCTGGAAGAGATGCCACTCTATAGGATTCTGGGCTTTTTTGGCATAGTTGTTGTGTTTTATTTCTTTTGGGACAGGGGCTTACTGTGTAGCCCAGATTGGCCTGATATTCACTCTGTAGCCTAGGCTGGCCTGCATCTTGCAGAAATCCTTATACTTCAGCTCTTAAGTGGCGATCCCCCCCCTTTTTTTTAAATGATTAGCAAGTTTTAAATTTGTTATTATTGTGTGTGTATGACGTGTGGGCAAGTGTGGGTGTGAACCTGCCACGTCATGTGTGTAGAGGTCAGAGTACAACCTTCTTCTTCAGGCCCTTACCCACTTCTCTATCTCATTGGCCCTTTTGTTGTTGAGACAGGGTCTTGTGTAGCCCAAGTTGGCCTTGAACTCTCCATGTACTTGTGGATGACCCTTTAACTTTTTTTAGTTTTTCGAGACAGGGTTTCTCTGTAGCTTTGGGGCCTGTCCTGGAACTAGCTCTTGTAGAGAAGGCTGGCCTCGAACTCGCAGAGATCCACCTGCCTCTGCCTCCCAAGTGCTGGGATTAAAGGCGTGCGCCACCACTGTGACACTTTAACTTCTTATCATCCAGCCTTGACCTCCTGGGCACTGGGATTATAGGTGTGGGTCACCACACCCAATTTATGTGTTGTTGGAGATCAAATCCAGGGCTTCTTGTGTGCTATGAAAGCTTTCTACCAACCGAGCTACATCCCTAGCTCTGGGGTCCATTTTTTAAAAAAAGGGTTAATGTGTTTGTTTGGGCCTCTTCGTGCCAAGCTCCAAGTGTAGAGGTCAGAGGACAACTTGCAGGAATTGGTTCTCTCCTTTCACCATGTGGGTCCAGCAGAATGGACACAAATCATCAGGCTTATCAGCAGGCGTGTTTACCCAATGAGCCATCTCTGACCTGGGTTTCAAATTGAGCTGGGTGACTTCTGGGTGGGTGGCTCCTAAGGAGATGGGCCGAGGATCTTCAGCACCTTGGAGAGCGCTCTGGCTCGCCTATTGCTCTGGACTCAGAAGTCAAGCAGGTGACTTTCTAGGGCCATATCCAATGGGCTCAGGAGTAAACCCTTGGCCCCAAACTCTCCTGTATGTTGTGTGCCTAGTCAGTGTGTCTACCACTCTGTCCACTGTCTGTTGCTCCGAGAAACATGACCAGGCCAGCTGCTGGTCTGTCTCACCTCATGCTACACCCTGTTCACCTTCTAGTACTGGTGCTGTTGAGGTGGGTTTGGGTGAAGCTTCAGGAAGGCTGACTGCCCTGAGTGCAGTCCAAGGTTTACCACCCTCTTCGGTTGTCAGCTGGGGTCGTGGCCGATGCACAGCTGAAGGCAGACGGAGGAATGGTTCTGTCTGGTGGCTGACGAGAGAGCATCTTGTGCTTTCTCTTTAGATTGGCCTTAATGGATTAATCACCTAGACCAGTCCTGCCCACCCCACTGGCCTTGGCCTCTAGCCATGTGCAGCCATTTGCATTTGAATCTAATTAAATGCGATGCAATGTAAGGAGTCGGCTCCTTGGCGCAGCGGCCACATCTCAAATGCTCTATGGTTTGTGGAGCAGTGGCTGCTGTGGTGCACAGCAGAGAGGGGACTGTTACTGTCACTGCAGAAAGGCCTACAGGATGTGAGGGCCTGGAGTGTGCCCCCTTGCAGGAAGGGGTGTTGCTGGTGGGCACTGCCTTGGGGCCAGGGACTAAGCATTACCAGCATGTGGTGGTCACTCTGTGAACTTGAAAATGAAGGTAACGTTTACTTTCCTCCTTGTTCCTGATGTCCATTTCCTCTGGACAGCTGGAAAAAGCTCCATAAGATGTGTGTCTGTGGTCAGCCTCCCATTTGGCCTCTTTCTACCATAGCCCTGCCGTAGTATTTTGTTACTGGCTTGGACAACCAGCATTTGAGACAAGTCAGTGGTACTGGGTGAACAAATAATCGTGATACTGGCCTAATAGTGAGATGCACTCATGTCTGGAGATGGTTCTGGACCTCCGCTGAGCAAACACAGTCCTTGTAGGGTGCTGGAAAGAGGAGGTCTGTGGCCCTCTCCCTGCCTGGGTGAGAACCACCTCTCGGCTGCTGCCCTCCTCAGCTGGAAGCATCTGGGACATCAGTAGGTTCTCACAGAGCAGCTACTGTGTTCAGGACACAGTGCAGCCACAGGGCCTGCGTTTGTTGCCTGGGCCTGGCTGTGTGCAGGGCCTGGTTTGCAGGAGCAGAGGAGACCAGATAAAAGAAACAAGAAATAGGGTGACGTGGTCTCCTGGAAAAGCAGGCCGTCTGGATACAGATGCAAAAATATGTACTATAACTTAGTGTCTGTCGTGCCAGACTTTAGGGACGCTGAAGGCAAGTCCCACAAGCCAGTGTTTTATGTGCATACTGAAGGAGCAGCAGAGACCTCCCAGGACAGGGAGGCTCCAGCTGTGTTTGGAAGCCCACCCCAGGTTCCTAACTTCATGAGAATCCTCCGCTACGTCCTCTACCTCAGTTTTCTAGTCTCTGGGGTTGGGGCATTGACCTCATCCTGCGCAGCAGGTGCTGTCTCCCCACTTCCCAACAATGTCGCAGGTAGTCACCCGAGTCTAGGAGGGACTCTAAGGTGCAAACGCCGTCCTGAGAACTAAGACCTGGTGCTTCCTGCCAGCCAGCAAAGCATGGGATGCCTCTCTGAGTCTAGGCCAGCATCTGTGACAGAACCATGCAGAAAGAGAGCCTGAACACAGATTGTCAGCCTTCTTGAGTTTCTGGGCTGGGATATCACTCAGGAACATAGACTCTTACAGACTCAGGAGATGCTGGTGCCAGTCCAGGGAGTGCTCTGAGAACCACAGCTTGACTGGGTCCCTCCCAGCCCTGCTGCATCCTAGAACCACAGCGTGTGGTCCTGGTGTACCCCTATCTCAGCTGAGTATGAACTCTGTCTGGAGTGCTTTGTGGGACACCTGGGCTTGCCCAGAAGTGCAGGTGAAGGAGCAGCTGAGCCCTGGGGATGCCCCATGAGTTCCCCAGGTGAGGCTGATTCCTGCCTCCAGAGAAGCCCTGTTGGTCCAGAGCACTCTAACCTGCATCAGAACCCTGAGCGTGCATCCCTCGCTGCTGCTGCCATGGTCTCATTTCAAGGCTGTGGAAACGAGACTCTCAGGGAGTGGCATCCCAGGCTGGTGTTTGGGGAAAGCAGATGGACCCCAGGATGGTTGTGGCAGAGGCAGATGTCAAACCCTGGGTCAGTGCTTCAGGAAGCTGCTCAGGGGCCTCCTTAAATATATGCAGAGTAGACTAGACATTTCCAAGCTCAGTGGCTATGTTTTAGTCTCTGCCACCATCTTCAGGTGGCCTTCTCTGTGGCTATGATGGCTAATTTTGATTGGGACTTGATTGAACTAGGGCACTGGTGAGACCACCTTTGGGTGTGTTTGTGAGAGCATTTCCAGAGAGAGATAACGGTGTAGAGAAGATACCCGGAATGTAAGAACCATCGTCTCGTACCCAAAAAAAGGAAAGGGGGAGATTAAAGTGAGCCTTCCCCCTTCTCTCTCTCAGATCTCTCTCTGTCTCTCACTCTCTCTCTCTGCCTGAACTGTGAGCAAGCATCCCCCCCCCCACTGCCACAGTCATGGCCTCCCTCTTGCAGACCTGTGACCATATACACTGCCTCACCCATAGTGACAGTCACAGCCTAGAGTCCCCCAAACTGTAAGCCAGAATGCATAACCTGCATACTGCTCTCTTCAAAGAGAATAGAAAACTAAGGTTCATGAGGGGGGGCGTGTGACTTACTGAGGTCATGTGGTTGGTGGACAGCAGAACCCAAATGGTTTCCATACTCTCGCCACCATTCCCTAGTTTCCTGATGGAAGATCGTGTGTCAGCCACCCCCTTCCTTTATAGATAAGGGACCAGAGCAGTGAGGAGCTGTGGCTGTGGTCTCAGCTTAGCAGCAGGCTGATCTCTGGTGGGGCTTTGCCCAGTAAGTGCCAAGCCCCTTGACAAAACCACTCACTCTCTGGCAGAAACATAAAAGCCTCTGCAGTCTTGTGGTGCTCTGCGCCCTTCTAGGTGTTCACAGAGCCCCAGAGAGGAACACTGTGCTCACCACAAATGCCTGGACCTGCTCTGCTGGGTCTCCTCTTGCACAGCAAGGACAAGAACTGGTAGATGGCCAGAGCCAGAAGGCCTCTTCAGGAGCATAAATCTGAAAGTAGTGGCTGAGGCCATGTGGCAGAGGCAGATTTTGCCACCCATTGCATCTGCCACCTCCACTGGACACCCCACTCCCTCTCCACAGCATAGGGTACCCAGCGTCTTCCACCTCCACTGGATACCCGACTCCCTCGCCACAGCATAGGGTACCCAGCATCTTTCTTGAGCCTGAACCTGGCCCCCAGCTCGGCAGCATGAACTTGAATGTTCCTTTGGGTGGCATTAGCAAACATCCCAGACCTTGGCTGCTCAGTCTCCAGGCAGGGAGAGAGGTGCTTCCCCCACCCCACTGGGCAAATGAGCAGCAGTTGCTCCGAGAAGCCACGGAAGTGAGGAAGGCTGGGTCAGGGACACAGCCTTTGCCGTTTGGGGGGGATCTGGACAGGCTGCTTGTACGGGTCAGGCAATGGAGAGTCTCTACTATGGCTGTGCTGAGGTCCCAAGGACCGTCACCCCTCAAGAAGCACCCATCTCCTGCTTGTTGTCCCTGGGAAGGGGAAGTGTTCATTTCAGGAAGAGCCATGACCGGTTTCCCCAGGAAGGGATTCCAACACAGAGGAAGGCCAGGGGAGCTCTCCCAGGAGTTCTGGGTGGAGCAGCCTCTGAGGCCAGCGTGATGGTTCCTTTTTTTTTTGTCAATTCTAACTAGAGTCACCTGACCAAAAGGAACCTCGATTGAGGACTTGCTGCCATCAGGTTGTCCTGTGGGTAAATCTGTGGGCCAGCTTCTTGATTAACGATTGATGTAGGAGAGCCTAACCCACTGGGGGCAGTGCCATCCCTGAGCAGGTGGTCCTGGGTGCTATAAAAAGGCAGGCTGAGCAGGTCATATAGAACAAGCCAGTAAGCAGTGTTCCTCCGTGGGTTCTGCCTTGACTTCCCCTAGTGATAGATTGGCAAGGAAGTGGGAGCCAAGTGAAGCCTTTCCTCCCCCAAGCTGCTCTTGGTCAGTTATTACCACAGTAACAGAACGGAAGCCATGGCAGGCGGTATCACAGCCCCACGGGCATGCTCAGAAGCTGGTGTGTGTCTCGCTTTGCACCCGAGAGGGAGAAAATGACATTTTGATAATATTCTTGGCGATAACTTTATTGAGATATAATTCAAATAAAAGTTCATTCTCTTCCAATGCATGTGTTCGTGTTTTTATTTTGTTTGCTTTTTAGTATATTCATAGTTGGGCTCTCATCACTAGCCTAACTTTTTTCCTTCATATTTGCCTCTGCGTGTGCATGAGGGTGCATGTATATGGCAGTTGAAGTCAAGCCCAGGTGTTCCTCTTTAGGTGCCGTCCTTGCTTCATGTTAGATAGGGTCTGTCACTGGCCTGGGCATTGTTGCCTAGGCTAGGCTGGATGGCCAGTAAACTCTAGAGATCTGCCTGTCTCTACCACCCACAGTGGGCATTACAAGTGGGTGCCGCCATGCCTGGCTTTTCTCTGTGGATTCTGGAGATTGAACCCTGACCCTTGTTCTCCCAAGGTCAGCATTCTACAACTGAACAGGGTCTCACTGTAAACCAGGCTGGCCTCAAACTTAGGCAGTTCTGCCTCTGCCTCCCCAGTTCTGGGATCACAGGTCTGTACCACCAGCCCGTCTGGAACCCAGCCATCTCTGTACCCTCCTTCCTGCCTGCTGACCGTTCGCCTGCTTCCTGTCCCCAACTTTACCTGCTTCGGACATTTCAGACATGTGGGGTCATACCTGTGTGCCCCCGCGTGACCGGCCCTTTCACGGAGCATGGTGTTCTCAATCCCTGGTACTGGTACTTTGTTCCTTTCCTGTCTGAATATTACTCTATTGTTTGGTGGCCACACGGTCCTTCCTCTGTTGGGTCTTTGCATTGGTCCCTGGGGCAGCATGCGTGCAGCTGTGAATCTCTGTATGTGTATTTCCAGTTCTCTCAGGGGTGCCAGAAGTGGGCTGTCAGGGTCCTGTAGGGTGACTGGATCTTTCCTTTTGAGGAACCAGCTGACCAACCACACAGGCGCTGCTCTCTCTCCCATTCCTGCCCACAAGGTGTGAGGGCTTCAGTTCCCCGCATCCTCACCCCTCACCCACACCTTTATTCCTGCCCTTGCAGCCATCCAGGCCCACCGGAGTCTTGCTATGGTCTTGTTTATGCTGCCCGCAGGGCTGGGTGTTGGCGACTCTTCACACGCAGTGCATGCTCCTGCCTGGGTGTCTGTCTGCCCATTTAGCTCTTGCCTGTTTTTAAACCGTATTACTTGTTTTATCATTGGTTTCTAGGGTTTTCTATAGATCGTCTCTGTGAGTGCTGGTTGGGAGGAGGGTAGTCTGCCAGAGATCTCCTCAAGGTTTGTTTCTTTCTCCCAGAGCTCCCGGCACCATGCCAAGCACACAGTGGGTGCCCAGAAAGAGCTTACAGTGACAGGCTCAGGGTCACTGCTTAGGGTTTGTGGTTCTTGTCATTGGAGGCTGTGACACACAACCAACTGGCTCTGGGGATGAGTGGACAGAACCCAGGATGGTTTGACTGTTAGTCACTTTGGAGACAGGGTAGTGTCTGTGACCTGGAGAAAACCTTTGGGGAAGTAACTCTGGATGGAGAATCAGGGCAGCAGGAGCAGGGATGTTGGGAGGGATGGGTGGGCCTCCTAACTTGCAGAAGGAGCCTCAGGGAGGGTTTGGGGCCCACTTGTTGGGCCACAGCTGTCAGGGCTCCTTCCTGACCATCTCTGTGAAGGGCCCGAGGGACCGCTCCATGTCTGGGGCCCTAGGCTTAGCTATGTGTCTCTGAGAAAGTGCGGCGGAGGAACCACAGGCAGTGGTTGATTGGGCTGGAGCTGGCTTCAGCAACGCCAACCCAACCGTGAGGTGGCTTGCAGGAGAAGCATCCTGTCCTGTTAGTTGAAGGAGATGTGTGAGCCCTGCGGAGTGGGCAGCAAGTCAGGGAACAGGAGCAGGGGAGCGGGAGGGAGACAGGTGGGCGATCCAGTCCTCCGTCAGGACCCAACTTCTCGTGCCTCCCTCCACTCTATCTCTTCCAGTGTACCTGTGCTTGGAAGCCCAGGCAGTATCTTGGCCTGCTGTGCAGGAGCAAGACAGAGATTCGGAGACGAAGCTATGGCCCAGAGTGTCATAGGATGTAGGTACAACCTAGGAACCTAGGGCTATGATCTGGGTGTTCTGTGGCTTCAGGAAATTGCCTGCCTGCCTCAGTTTCCAATCCCTGGAAGGACCCATCAGGACTTTTAGCACTCAGTAGAAACTGGGTCCCCCAGTACCAGGTATTATAGCCAACTCCCCTCAGGGCTAGCTATCTCCAGCTCTGGCCCCAGAAGGTGGTGGGCCTGGGTCTCTAGAGAGGCCTTTATCTGCTGGGTCCCAGGTACAGTTGGCATCCTGGGGAGATGGCTGCCCTGAGGCAGAATGAGGTAGGGGAACTGAGGTAGTCCCTCGGGACCAGGCCTAGGATAGGTTCTTGTCTTCTATGAGTCAGAAGCTGGTTGGCTTAGCTCTGTAATGCAGCTCCATGTCCCATCACTAGCTGTCTCTGACAGGTGACCAACTCTCCCATGGCCACCAAGGTCCTTCCATAGAAAACCCCAGAATCCCCCCCCGGCCCCTCCCTGCCTTGCGGACATCACCATGGGTGAAGATTTAGGCTTATTCCTGAAGTGAGGATTGTTGTAAGGAGCCACTGAAGGACTTGGGCTTGGGGGGCAGGTGTTGAGGGGGGCCCTAAGCATTAGGGTCCACTCCATACTGGTGCTGTCTGAAAGATAGGCAGCTTTCTAGAGAGGGGACCGTGGGGACAGGGCTGGGATTGCCTGGAAGCATCTATCCTTT
The DNA here is from genome assembly GCA_004026605.1 of Ondatra zibethicus. Taxonomy (NCBI): domain Eukaryota; kingdom Metazoa; phylum Chordata; class Mammalia; order Rodentia; family Cricetidae; genus Ondatra; species Ondatra zibethicus. Next base: position 23,991 of record PVIU01000826.1, read on the forward strand.
GTTTTTGCTAGAGAGGGATGGTTGGCATTTGTGGGTGGCACAGTGACCTGCATTTGCTCATTATCCTGCTGTTGGTGTGACCTTGTCTGCAATTGACACTCTAAAGGCAGTTCACATCCAGAAAGACATTGATGGGAGTCAGGGGTGCGGGGGTGGGGGTAGCACAGGACGTAGGTGGCCAGTTGATCTCTTTTGCTGATGGCTTCAGGGCCACCTCAGGCCTGCACTCTGCCTCCTGTCTCTTTGCTGCCCCGTCCTCCGCCCCTTTCTGGCATCCTCAGTGTCTATGTGCTCCGATTTCATGACTGAAAGAAGTTTCCAGAAAGTCCACCTGTCTCCTTCTCTCTTCCTGGCTTGAGTCTGAGCTCAGCTGCCCAGTGAACACTCAAGCCCCCATGCCTGTCAGACAGCAGCCAGAGAGAACCTCTGTACCCAGAGACCTCTGGGAGACCCAAGAAGGCTGACCTGGGCTTCCTGAGAGCCAGGCTTTCTTCTGCCCTTCCTCATCGAAGTCACCCTGTCCCTCCTGTTCTCATGGATGTCCCTTTCCCTGACTGGTATCCCTGGGGGCTGTAGGGGCGGGTGTAGGGTACAGCCTCCGCTGTCCTTGTCCCCGGGCCTCCTTGGCTGGCCACTCCAATGTCCAGCAGAGTGGGTGGGAGGCTGATCCCCAACTTCACTGCCAGGGCAGGCCACCTGTGCAGTGCTGTCCAGGGTTGTTTGTGTTCACTGGGACTGGACATGCCATCTCTATGGAGGACAGTCACACGTCTGGCTTTAAGTTGAGGCCAGTGAAAACAGAATGTGATCTTTACCCACCTTGCTTGATCAGCCCCTGCCATCCTACCTCTCCTGATGAAAGGCAAGGTCCAGAATCAGAGACCAATGCTGGCCTTAGCCCCTCCTTTCTTCATGGGACACATGGATCCTCTGGGTGGGTTTTGAGTGTTTCGTGGAGGTTTAGGGGTACGACTGGGCCATACCCCTGGCCCGCAGCACAGCTTCGTGGGAAGTCCTTGTCCTGGGTGGTCTCCACAGAGCCCCAGAACGGACTGAATAGTTCTGAGCATAACAATAATAGAACATCTCTGTTTGTTCCCACTTCTAGGGTAGATGGAGGACTTTGATGACCAGCAGAAGGGACCAGGACCCCTTCACCCCGTGGTCAGGGAAAAGGAAGGCTGTTGCTGCCTCCCCAAATTTGGTGAAGCCCACCCGAGGCCCAGCATTCCTCTAGGTGCAGATGGAGGTTTTCCACTGATCCATGGCCTAAAAGCAAAACAGACACAGAACACTTGTTCTTTTTTTTTTAATTTTTTAAAAAGATTTATTTATTTATTATGTATACAACATTCTGCCTCCATGTATGCCCACACTCCAGAAAAGGACGCCAGATCTCATTACAGATGGTTGTGAGCCACCATGTGGTTGCTGGGAATCGAACTCAGGACCTCTGGAAGAGCAGCAAATGCTCTTAACCACTGAGCCATCTCTCCAGCCAGAGAACACTTGTTCTTGCAGAGGATTCAGATTCAGTTCCTGGCACCCAGGCGGCAGCTCATAATCATTTGTAACCCCAATGCCAGAGGGTCTCACACCCTTTTCTGACTTCCAAAGGCACTAGGTACACCTATGGTGCACAGATAGACATGCAGGAAAAACACCCATGTGTGTAAAATAAATTAATAAAAAAATAAATTCTATTTTATTGACATAAAATCTACACCATCCATAGTTCACTCATTTAAAATGTGCTGCTTGCTGGGCAGTGGTGGCATCCGTCTTTAATCCCTGCACTCGGGAGGCAGAGGCAGGTGGATCACTGTGAGTTTGAGGCCAGCCTGGTCTACAAAGTAAGTTCCAGGACAGCCAGGGCTACACAGAGAAATCCTGTCTCAAAAACAAAACAAAACAAAACAAAAAATGAAGCACATGCATCTTGGTGGTTTCTGCAGTGTTCTGAATTCCTAAATCATCAGGACAGGCTGTTGCCCTGCAGTTTGTCCGTCTCAGGATGAAACCTGGCACCTAAGGATCATTTCTCTGCTTTTCAATCACAGCCCCCGAAGGTCACCTGCTCTCAATCCTCTGGATCTGCCCAAGCCGGGGGTGGCTTTGAGCAGCTGGTTTCAGTCACCAACGTTCATGTGTCCAAGGTTCATGCACATGGTAGCATGTGTCAGAGTGTTGTTTCTTTCCATAGCTGAGTAATATTCTGTTGCCAAGATGGACCGCACTGTTTCTGTCCTTCCTCCAGTGGTGTACGTGTGGGTGGCTTCTGTCTTTGGGCTGTGTGGACATCATCGCTGTGAACCGTCATGGTGAACATTCATATGGAAGATGTGCATTTTGCTTTCTTTTCTCCGGAGTAGGTCTCCGAGTGTGGTGGTTTACTTCCTGTGACTGTAATGAATTTCTGAGATTAATCAAACTATATATAGAGAGAAGGCTTGGAGATCCCAGGCCAGGATTGGCCTCCATGCCTTTGGGCTTGTGGAAAGGCACACACCATGGTGGGAATACCATTTGCCTCATAGTGGACACACAAGAGGAAGGGGCAGGTGGACCCGATTATAGCCTTCAAGGGCACACCCCAATGCCTTAAAGGTCCTGCCACCTCCCTATAGCTCTCTGCTAGGAATTTGACCTTTAACACCTGGCTCTGGTGATATATCCAATCCAGGCCGGGACACCAGAGTGGAAATGCTTACCGCGGGGTGACTTGAGGCTGAGTTGTTTGAAGAACTTCTCCAGTCACATCTCATGTTCTGGAAGCTGAACCTGCCCCAGGACCATGTTTGGCAGAAGTTGTAAGATGATGGGCCGGCTGGGGTTGCCAAGCACATGGTGCATGGTAGGGAAACCCGTTTTGAGTACTCGGCTCCCTCCTCCTGGCATAGGCCTCTTCCTGTCCTCCCTCCATGCCCTGCAACCCAACCCTTGAGGCATGCCAGCTACCCACTGAGAGTCCCTGAACTTTGGGTGCTGAGGACCACAGCCTGCCGTGTGCTCAATGAGCAGAGCCAAGGTCACTGTGGGTCATGTCTCCATCCCCGAGGTTCTGAGTTGCCAACAACCTGCTCTCCGTCAGATAGAGGGAAGTTGGGGAAGGGTGATCAGGACACAGGGCGCATGGAGTCTCTGGGGTTCTCCACAGGAACATACAGAGATCCTGGGAACCTCCACAGGAACAGAGACCCTGGAATCTCCATGGGGCTACACAGAGACCCTGGAGACCTCCCTGGAGACTCACGGAGACCCCAGGAATCTCTGTGGAGACAGAGAGACTTTGGGGACCACTGTGGGGAAACACTGTACTTCTCTAAACCCGAAACTGCTGTGAAAGTCATGTTAGTTACTTTACTAGGACTATGAAGAACTGTCCATGCTGCTCCAGTGTGGACAGTGGTCAGCCAAGAGAAGTGTTACCATCAACTCCACATGCTCAGGCCACTAGGGTGTAGCCTGTCATTCACAAAGCTGACTGTCTCAGGCTTGTCCTTCCCCAAGCTGAGGTGGACCACACAAGTAGCTCCTCAAGCCGCGTTGACCCTACACTCTTCATGGTACCTCTCATTCAGGCAGCGTGGAGGTGAAGATGGGGTTGTGTTCACAGCTCCGCTGGACTCTGGTTTTGCTCTTGACCTTTCCCGACTCCATGTTCGTGTTATGCAAACGTGATGCATGTGTCCTCCAAAGTGGCCACCTTCTGGTCACCTTCCTGCTTCTTCCATCTGCTGTCTGACTCTTCCCTGGTGGCTGCTTTCTCTCTTGTCAGTTCTGTCTTCTCCTGTCCCTAATCCTGTCTGAGAACACATGTGCCCAGTTTATGAAGACTGTATGTGGTAGCCTCAGAGTTCAAGCAAGCCATGCCACCCAAGGATGCCACATTCCACAGCTAGATACCACATTCCTTCAGAGGCTGACCTTGTCTCTGTAAGCATGCGGTTGGTGTCAGATCGTCAACATCCTGCCCCAGAAGATGGAGAACCTCGGATTCTTGTCCCCGTCCCCTCCCCTGGCCATCCCAGCATTAGAGCATAACTTTAAAGCAGAATCCATACTTGGTGTTTTTCATCCTTGCGACTGCAAGCTTGATTACTGCTGAGCCAAGTAGTGTTCCCCAATGTACATTTTTCCATGCACAATTTGAGTTAGCAATTGACTGTTTTTTAATTGTATTGTTTTATTTAAATCATTGGTCAGTTTTCCCCCTCCCTCCAGATGCTCAATAAGAAAACCTCTCAATGCAGTTCTTCCTCACACCTGTCAGAGTCTCTGTCTGTAACCATGCAAATCCAAGTCTGTTTCCAGGCCGATTCCTCGTCTTGGTGCCCCTCCATCATCCCCATTTGATCACCCTGTCTTCCTCTTTCTTAGGTTCTTCCCTCATTTTGGTGGACCGCATCCCGCAGTAGCTTTCTGAGAAAGGATGCCTAGACGGTCACGTTTTTGTGTCTTGATTGCTCGATTGATATGTTGGTGTAGACAGCAGATGAAAAATCATTTTTATTCAGAGTCTCTGCCTTGTGGGGGGCTCAGTTTCGCATCAGGGAAGCCTTGCTTTTGCGCAGTCCTGTGTCATTCTGTCTGATGGATAGTGTTTCTTTTGTTTCGTTTTTGTTTTTCAAGACAGTTTCTCAGTGTAGCCCTGGTTGTCCTAGAGTTCCCAATGTAGACCAGGCTGGCCTTGAACTCAAAGATCTGCTTGCCTCTGCCTCCCAAGTGCTGGATTTAAAGGCATGAGCCACTGGTATATGTATCTTGTATGCTCTATTTTTGTGTTTTTCTGGAAACTTCCTGCTGCCGTGTCCTTCCGTTCATTCTGCAGTGTATGGATCCTCAGTCAGCACCTAGACCTTCCTGTTCTGGAAGACATCATCTACGTATTTAGTTTTTCCTTTTTGTGCTTTCTTGGGACTTCATTTTGGGGCTTCCTGGATGAAACCTTTGGTGCGTGCCTCAGTGTCCTGCTCACTTCGTTTCCCTCGTCTCCTGAAAGAACGTGTGTCCACACACTTCTCCACTAGCTGTAGCTCTCCAGAGCTGTGCCAGGCTTTAGAATGTCACTCTGTGGTTGGTGATGACAAGGATGTGGCCATTCTCATGGCCTTTTCTAAGGATAACTTGCCAAAGACCTTGAGAAAACCTTTCTTGTGACTGAGAAACTTAGTTCTGGGGATGTGTCGTAAGGACAAAGTTTGATACTGTGTATGAATATCAGTCATTATAAATAGGCAATGCGTGGGTGAGGGTTTAACTCGGTTTGTAGTCTGTGTTTGGTATGTGCAAAGCCCTGGGTTCAGTCCTTAGCGCCATAAATAAATAAATATGAAGTAAGTAAAACAAGAAATAAGGCAAGACCCACAGTGGTGATTTCTGTGGTAGGAGGCACCCATGCAATGCATTATTACACTGCCATTATTAACAGTGGGAAGAGGTCCTTTGTGAAGCAAAAAAGGTTCTAGAACATGCTGTTACTATGTGCTATGCTAGGCATGGTTTCCCTACCTCCCTGTCCTGCCTTTATCCCTAAGACACCGGGGTGTACTTCTGTGATGGTAGGATTCACCCCATCGGGGCCTTGGAGTGTTGTGCATCTCTTCTCAAACACAAGCTCAGTAGGTGATTTCCATCCTTGGGGGCAGCACTACTGTGTCCACAGTGGTCACTTGAGAGACCTGCCTGGCACAGTCCCCTACCATGACAGTGCCCTGATGCCTTCTTTACTCTGAGTGACATGGACTCAGCCTGTTCCCCAGAATGGTTGGGAAAATCACTTCTTGGCTGAAGCCCACAAGGCACAGCTTGAACCCTCGGTGCCATGCACTCGCTGGCCAAGATAGCTGACACCCCCATCCTCCTAGCTTCCTAGAGCATCCCATTGGCCACTGTGGGCAAAGGGCTGCTAGGCAGCAGGCTTCCCTGTCCTTTATAGATGAGGATGGCTACAGATCAGGTTGGAGGCCCTTGTAGGGAGACTGCTGGAGGAATATTCACATAGCCTTGTCCTTGGGCTTCCAAACTTCCGAGGAGGGTGCCTGTCCCGGTCCTCAGACCAATGGCCTCCAACCTTTGTGGCAGTGGACTGAAGGGCTGGTCCCCGGATCAGCTGCCTTCCCTGCAGGCCTCCGTCCCAGCCCAGCTTTGAGGCTACATAATGCCCCATGTGGGAATACAGAGGTCTGCCCCTGCGTCCAGGTGGGGTGGATTCCAGTGTGTTCTCTGCATCCTGTCCCTTCTCCCTGACCCCACCTATGTGTGACCATCATGGATGGCTACATCTCAGGCTCTGTAGAAGCCAACATTGCTCTATTGCTGGTCACTTTCTCTTCTCTTCCTTTCTCCTTCTGTTTTGTTATTTTTGTCTGTCTTTGTCATAGAGTCTCACGTAGCAGTCAAGCCAGCCTCACATATGTGATAATCCTCCTGCTTTAGCCTCCCCAGTACTGAGATTGCAAGCATGAGCCATCATGCCTGACTTTTTCTTTTTCTTTCTGTGTAATACTTGGGGTGGATCCCAGACCCTTGCATGTGCTACGTATGTGTTCTGTCACTGGGTTGTGCTGTTGGCCACCAGTTATGTGGATGCCACAGCTCTGGGCAGATTTGTCCAAAGCTCTGAGCATCTGTTACTGCTGAGAGCCACGCATCAATAGAAAGCTATGTGCCTGCAGTATGGAGTCGGTGCCTGGATAGCTGGGAAGGTACACTCTGGGCCATTCAGGAACCTGGTACTATTCTGGGCCAGTGTAGTATGTAGATGGTTGGTCCAAATGACGGATGTGTTGCTGGTTGCTAGGGAGAAACATGAGCTGGGTTGACCTGGAGGGCTTGGGTTTGATTAAGGAGACGCTCTGTGAACTCAGCCTCAGTAACCCAATCTCCTTAAGTCTTGATCTGGCAGGGACCACTTGACTTGGGGGCTGTGAGGGGAGAAAACAGCTGAGAGTATGATGGCGCGCGTGGACCCTGAGTGGGGTTGCCTGGCAATGGCATGCATTTATCTCAGAGGTCTATAAATGAGGAAGGGATCCTGGGTGATGGGGGGTGGGGATAAGGGACCAGAGGAGGCAACTACTATGGACTCCCAGTCATATTATATCTGAAAAGAAAGGTCCTGGCCTGCTGTGTCTTTAGAATACATGAGAGAACCAAGTTTGTGCTGAAATGATTTGGTTTGACATCTTGTGCCTCAGAATGATACCAGTGTCTGCCTCGGGGCATCTACTGTCGTGGGCTGGAAGAGCCCCTCCCAGGGTGATGAGCCCTTCTGCTGGGTCTGCAGAGAGGGAAGCTGAAGGGGTCCCGGACCTTGCCTCAGTCAGACAGTAATAGCAGAGCGAGACAGGAGTTGGGGTCTAGGTGTCTCCTTGTTGTTTTTAGTGCCTTCTTAACATCTTGGGGCTCGGGAGATGGCTCAGTCAGTACAGGGCTTGCCACACAAGTGCGGGGACCTGAGTTCAATCCGAGCACCCATGTGAAAAGCCAGGTGTGTGGTACATGCCTGTAACTGCAGCACTGAGCAGGTGGATCCCTGGTGCTTGCTGGCCAACCGGTCTACCTGAATTGGTGAGCTCCAGGTTTAGTGAGCTCTTGTCTCAAAGGATAAGGTGGAACATCTGGAGAGATGGCTCAGTGGCAGAGAGTGTGCACTGCTCTTCCAGAGGTCTCAAGTTCGGTTCCCATCACCCACTTCAGGTGCCTCACAACCTCCTGTAAGTCCAGTTCCAGGGAATCTGATGCTCTCTTCTGGCCTCTGCAGGCACAGCATGCATGTGGTGCACAGAGTACATGCAGGGAAACACGCATAAATGAAATTAAAAGTTAAATCTTTTAGAACATTTTAGTTAAGATACTTTAACTAAAAATCTTAAGTCTTAATAAAGTGGAGAACAGCAATCGAGGAAAACAGCCACCAACAACTCACCTCTGCACAGATGTGCACACTTGCACACATCCATGAATATGTACACACACACACCTACGCACATACATTCTCACATTTTTTGTTTTGTTTTGTTTTGTTTTTTCGAGACAGGATTTCTCTCTGTAGCTTTGGAGCCTGTCCTGGAACTAGCTCTTGTAGACCAGGCTGGCCTCGAACTCACAGAGATCCGCCTGCCTCTGCCTTCTGAGTGCTGCGATTAAAAGTGTGTGCCACCACCACCTGGCCCTTAACCATCCTTTCTTATTTGGAGAAAGAATTTGGCTGTGTTGCCCAGGTTGGCTCTGAGTTTCTGGGCTCAAGTAATCCTCCTGCCTCAGCCTCCAAAGCACATACCATGGCACTTTTCAGCATGCTGTTCAGTGGTATTAAACATAACACCATGTAGTCACTATCTACTCTAGAACTTCTCCATCACCCAAATGGAAACATGGCCCCCAGTGAGGGGCATTAGCCATGAACTCCTGTTCCAGCCCCTGGGGCTTTACCCCTGTAGGTGGAACCAGGAGGATTTGTCCTTTGATGCCTGGCTGCTTTTACTTTTATGGTGCAAAGGTTGTGCCTTAGTATGGTGACATCAATACACCTAACTTTTCTTGGCTAATTTTCCATGTCATAGCTTTGCCACGAGGCTGGCCATTATTGGCACGGAGTTGTTTTGGACTCCTGTGGACAGTGCAGTAGAGAGGTGGCATCTTTCTATGCTCCTGATTCTGCTGTGTGTCTGTGGTCTGCTAACTTTAATGTCCCTTCCCCATGCACCTGATGCTCTTCTAGGATGTGCCCGCTGAGTAGACTGACTAGCCTTCTGGGACACCTCCAGTAGCAGCAGCGGGGACCTCACTCTCCCTAAGTTGTGCCCTCAATAGACTCATGGCCTTCAGCGTTCTACAGGCCATGCTTCCTCCCTCTGAAGGCTCCCCAGGGTCACTCTGGACTCTACCTCTCTGTATCATACTCCACTGCAATCTCAGAATCCAGCCATGGGAAACAAGACAGGGGCGCCTTTGAACATGACCACCAATGAGGTCAATTTACAGCCTCGCTGTGGCTCCCCTGCCTGCCTCTGTGCCCAGGTTAACCCACTTGGGATTCACCCTCAATGAAGAGGTTCTGAGGGGCAGGTGGATGTGGGTGTCCCACACACCTGTCACCCACATCCTGCCCCAAGAGCTCACCCCCCTCTCTTTTGTCTCCCCAGGGACGTACCAGGGCCAGTGGGTTGGTGGCATGCGCCAGGGCTACGGTGTGCGGCAGAGTGTCCCCTATGGCATGGCCGCAGTCATCCGCTCGCCCCTGAGGACGTCCATCAACTCCCTCCGCAGCGAGCACACCAATGGTGCGGCGCTGCACCCGGATGCCTCCCCGGCAGTGGCCGGCAGCCCAGCTGTGTCCCGCGGTGGCTTCGTGCTGGTGGCCCACAGTGACTCGGAGATCCTAAAGAGCAAGAAGAAGGGGCTGTTCCGGCGCTCCCTGCTGAGCGGCCTGAAGCTGCGCAAGTCTGAATCCAAGAGCAGCCTGGCCAGCCAGCGAAGCAAGCAGAGCTCCTTCCGCAGCGAGGCAGGCATGAGCACCGTGAGCTCCACGGCCAGCGACATCCACTCCACCATCAGCCTGGGTGAGGCCGAAGCCGAGCTGGCCGTCATCGAGGACGACATCGACGCCACCACCACCGAGACCTATGTGGGTGAGTGGAAGAATGACAAACGCTCAGGCTTCGGCGTGAGCCAGCGCTCCGACGGGCTCAAGTATGAGGGCGAGTGGGTCAGCAACCGGCGGCACGGCTACGGGTGCATGACATTCCCCGATGGCACCAAGGAGGAGGGGAAATACAAGCAGAACGTACTCGTGAGCGGCAAGCGCAAGAACCTCATCCCGCTGCGTGCCAGTAAGATCCGGGAGAAGGTGGACCGGGCTGTGGAGGCAGCCGAGCGGGCAGCCACCATCGCCAAGCAGAAGGCCGAGATCGCCGCGTCCAGGTAGGGTTGGGCAGAGTGTCCTGCAGGACCTGTCTTTGGTCACCAAGCAGGTGTTCATGACCTGTTCTGCCCATACATGCAGTGCCCAGTGTGAGGCCTGCACAGTGGGTCCTCTCTCTGTCCCCACAGAGTCTCAGTGTTCCTTGGAGGTCCTCTGTTACAGGGAGAGGAGAGGGCCTGCTTTTCGTCTGGCCGCCCTGCTAGCTTACACCCGAAATAATCACACAGAAACTGTATTCATTAAAACACTGCTTGGCCACTAGCTCTAGCCTCCTATTAGCTCTCACATCTTGATTTAACCCATTTTTATTAAATCTATGTATACCGGGAAAGATTTAGCATGTCTGACCTAGCATCTCCATGGTGGACTTCTCTCTCTGCTTTTTTTTCTCCCAGAATTCAGTTTTGTCTTTTCCACCTACCTAGGTTTTGCCCTGTCAGGCCAAGCAGTTTCTTTATTGATTAACCAATGAAAGCAATATATAAACAGAAGGACCTCCTACACCATTTTCCCTTTTCTGTTCAAACAAAAAGGAAGGCTTTCACTTTAACATAGTAAAATTACATATAACAAAACAGTTATCAAGCAAGAATTACAGTTACAATATATATTTATATCTACTTTATCTTTTATCATAACTAAGGAAAACTATATCTATCTATTCCTCAACTCCATCAAAGACTCCAGAAGGACGTAATATTACCTAAGTAAACTGGAAGTGCATTATAAACAACTTCCAAAACTCTAGAATTGACAGAGACATCTCACTGCCTGGACAGTCACCCAAAGTTCTTCTGTACTGTTGGGGCATCCATCTTCAGCCTACAGGCCCATACTATCCAGTAGACTTTTCCATGAAGCAGGAAATTTCAAAGACAGTTTAGTCACTTTCTTCTGTGTCCTGCAGAATGTCTTGCAGACTCTTTCATGAAGCAGGAACCCTGAAGGATCATCTCACCTTTAGGCAAGTTCAGCAGTCATCTCTCTGCGGGTTTTTCATGTCCAGTTTATACATCAGTCCAGGCAAGAGCAGTTTTTTGCCCAAATGGAAAACCAACTCCATTGGAGCCTCTTTAATGCCCATCTTCCTCTTGAAGTAGATTGGTGCTGCCAGGAGCAGACATTTCTCATTGTCATGAAAAGCCCTTAGTTATTAAAACATTTTAAATGCCATATTCTGTAGTCTTTGAAAGATATGAAGAATGCCTATCCATCTGAAATGCACATCTAGAAAATCTAACATGACTACAAACTTGAATATTACAGAGATTATCTATTAACCTATATTTCTTAATTATGCATTACATTTTTAAATGAACTACACAATCACAATACCTTAATCAAGAAATACATATACATATAACAAGATTGACCTTAACTTTATATCAATAAAGCAAGATTTATACCAATGTAAATTATTCATATCTATATCATATTCCCCTTTAAATGTAAAAGAACATTTATAAACAATATTTGGGAACATGGGCACAGCTCCCACTCAGCCTTTAGACTATAGTGACTGAAGGTTTGCTCTTCTGGTTGACCTTTGATCCACAGTATAGAGCACAGGTCTCAGCTGGTGGGACACCTGTCCCCCATAGTGTCTGTAGGTCTAGAAGGGAGCAGAATTTCTACCTCAGTATTGAGGTCTGACCCCACCCTGTCTTAGCCCCTCCCACTGCCCCCACTACCACCAGGAAATGGCCGTGAGTGGAAAGTGTGGCTGCTCACCTGGGATTTTAGGAACCTGCTAAGCTCTAGGTGCTTTTACTGTTGTGAACATAAGCAGTGCCCTTAACGCATACAGAAAATTGGGAAGTAACAGCCAGAAGGCCATGGTGCTGGCTGAAAGCTGATGTGTGCACCCCAGCACCCCCAAGCATCCAATGAGCTAGCTTCCGGTTGTTTTGTTTACTGTCTCCCTTGCATTTTGGAACCCTGGTGGATGAGGGACAGCTCAGAGGCTAGGGTTGCTGGCCACAGCCCTGTCAGGCCCCAGATGAATTCTTTTTGTTGTTGTTGTTTGTTTGTTTGTCTGAGACAAAGTCTCTCTATGTAGCTCTGGCTATCCTGGAGCTCACTGTGAAAGCCAGGCTGGCCCTAAACTCAGTAAGTGTAGTGAGAAACTCCCGTGGCATCCTTATCAGACATTCCAGGCCATCTTGGTGATGGCTCCAGCAAGGCTGGGGACAGGCACAAGGAGGGTAACTCTTAGAGGTGCCATAATGCTTGGAGAACCCCTCCTGAGGCCCATCTTGGTGGGGGCAAGGGAGCTCTGGCACCTTGAAGTAGCACTGGGACTGGAGAGATGCTCCATGGTTAGGGGGACTCAAGTTCAGTTCCCAACACCGACATCAGGCAGCCCCACCCACCTATAACTCCAGCTCCAGGGGCTCAGACGCCCTCCTCTGGTCTCCATGGGCACTGCAGACACACACACACACACACATTAACACATGGACACAAAAGCCATTCAGTGAAAAATAAAATATGAGTCTTTATGCAACACTACCTCTGGGAAGGTGGGTGTGTACACCTGGGAAGAGACTCAGGAGAGTGTCCAGCCCCTGCCGTTCCCCATTAAGGTGCTCAAATAACATGTCCTTGTTAAGGAATAGGAAGTCCCTGTGTACCATCTTGAGCTAAGCCTGTCCCATCAGCACTGCATGCAAATGCCATGGTTCTTCTCATCCATGCATCTTCCTGTGGTCAACTGTGGTCTGTCTGAAAGTATCTTACGGAAAATCCCATAAGTAAACAATTCATGCGTCCCCCCCGACTTTGGGACAGTCTTTCCCTGTGTTCTCACAGGGCTTTCACCGGGCACCATTCTGAGGTGAGCGGTGGTGTCTGGCACCACCCCACTTCACCCTTCCCAGGCTGTGACTCATCCTGTGACTTGTTCTTGTCCATCCTATCTATGCCATGGATGATGCTCACCTGTGAGCCACCGAGTTGCTGTCTTCAAGCAACCCTGTTTGACTTAATAGAGTGGTTGTCCTGTCTCTCATAGTTATCATGGGTGCCTGGAATAAGTGGACAGAACAGGTTTAGGGCTGGAACCTGAAAACTCAGCCCTCCTTGTGACAAGGGGACCGCTGTACACGTGCCACACTTGCCTTATGAGGCTGGTATTGCACTGTGTCTGGTTCTCTGAGCTTGTCCCTTCTTGTCCTCTTGTCCCTGGGGTCTCCCCACTGGTGCAGCCCGGTGTACCAATTTCTTCACCGTCTGAGATGTGGGTGTCCATGTGGCTGGAGCCCTTGCTCTGGAGCCCTTCCTCGGTCGGAATGTTCTGGGCATTTCTGATCTTGCAGTCTAGGACTACGGCTGCAGAGGCCATCCTGCTACCCATCCCATGTCTGCACCACCCTCCCCTGTAGCATTATGGTCTGCTGAGAGATGCAGGCTGGGAGCCTGTGGCAGAGGCAGCTCCCAGGAGGGGCCCATGGGTCCTGGGTTTATGGGTGTGCTCCGAGGGGCTGAATAGAAGCCCCTGAAGTGCACCCACTTCTCAAGCCCAGAACCTGCAACTATGGCACCTCTCTGCAAAAGGACTTTGCAGATGTTGTTGAGGATGTGGAAGTGGGTGATTATCATGGACTCCCCCGCCCCTCAGGTGGCCCAGTGTCATCACAGGGTCCTTGCACGAGGGTGGCTGTGAAAGCAGAGGTTAGAGCTGAGAAGTACAAAGCTGGAAAAAGAGCCCAGGAACCAAGGAATACAAGCAACTTCTAGACATTGGGGAAGTTAAGGGAAGGGATGTTCCTGGAGCTGATCCAGAGGGGCCCAACGCAGACCATACCCCGATTTCAGCTCTTCTGTGTTTTGGCGAATCTGCATAGCAGGTGGAGCTTTGCTACAGTAATTTCGGGAGGTTTACATGCTTACTAATCTGGCCACAGGCCTCGCCTGCCTCTGAGCACCCCAGAGAATGCTCAAGTCCCCTTCTTTCCCCACTGGCCGCACTGCCCCACAGTATAGGACTTCCTGGTTCAGGGTTAGGCTCCTGCTCCTGTGGGAGGCTGGCCACACCTCTGGTGGGCAAAGGCCCATCTGTTTGCAGCTTGAAACTGAACAGGGTGGGTGGGGACGGGTTTTAGGGTCCTGGGAAGTGACTAGACACAGGAGCAGCTGAGGGGACACTAGAGGCTAATGGCTGGTGTACACCATCCAGGGTTCTGGGTTTACCCAAAAGCCTCAGTTCTGCCTCGGTGAGCTGGGAGATCATGACCTTGGCTGTTTGGCACCGTCTGTGGTATTTCTCATAGGCCCGTAAGCTTGGGAATGTGGGCAGCCTCTGCCCATGCCAGCACTGCCTCCTGGTCCCCACCGCAAGGGCTCTCACCTTGCTGCAAACAATTAGACCCTGTGGTTGGAAGCCACAGTTAGGACAGCTGTCACATGCCTTTCCTATGCAACTGCTGGTCACGTGGTAGTCTAGGATCGCTGCACAGTCTCAAGCAGCTGTCACCTGGATTCTCAGAGGCTCAGCAGGATTCAGAAGAGAAACAAGTCAGCTGGGGCCTGCTGTGTCCACAGGCTCACTGGGCCCGAGTCCTGCAGTCCCGAGCAGGTGAAGGAGCGGTGGGACTCAAGCCCATAGCACTCTCCTTTCCCTAAATGAGCCTGTTGCTGTTTAGAAGATCCCTGGGATGGGCCTCTATGGGATCTTAGTGGCCTGTCCTGGGATTTGGTGACATCATGGTGTCTCTTCTGAATCCAGTCTGACCCTCCCACTAAATGCCCTTTTCCCATCTGTCTTGCAGAAGTGCTAAGTGGCTCTGCTGTTTGTGACCTCGGCAGGTGTCTAAACTCTTGTAGGATGGCAAATGGAGTCCTGTGCCACATGCCATACATATACCATGTCGCTAGTGTGTCAGCATGCCCATCCCAGGGGTCAAGGTGACCCCAGTGGACTCAGCCTGGGGTATCCAGGCATCTTTTATCCTAGCCTCAGCTCCTGTGCCCCTTGTTCCCACCGGTGGACGCATGTACAGGGTCTCTGTATCTTTCAGTGACAGGCTGTCGTCACAGCGGGCTGTCTTTGTTCTTTGTTCCTCTGCCTTCCTTAGGCCCACCTATACCTTTTGCAGGGAGCTCACAGCGCCCCTGCTTGGTCAGGCGGTTCACATGCTCGAGAAAGGTGCTGTGCTAGAGTTTCTGGAATGACGGCTGTGCACTGCCATGCTCGGCTCACCCACTGCTTTGCGCTGGTTCTTTGTGAGGTTGATGCTAGACCTTGCTGTGACATCTGACACAGCTGACCGGTCCTGTGGTCTTCCCTACACACTACTACTCCAGCCACCCTGACTCTTCTGGGAACCTCTCCATCCTGCTAAATAGCCTCATGGCCGCTGTGGCAAAGTGCCACAGACCGGGCAGACACAGCAGCAGGAATCTGTCCTGTGTGGGATTCAGGAAGCTGCAGTGGGTGGAGTCATGTTCTCCTCCGCAAGACCAGGGTAGGGCCTTCTGTTCCAATAGTTTGCTTGTAGGGTTTCTTGGAATTCCAAGGTTCCATGTCTTGTGGTCCCATCACTCTGACCTCTGCCTGTGTCCCTCTGTGTTTACTTTCTTTTCTTCCTTCCTTTTTTTTCATGGAGAGTTTACCATGGTGTGTGTATGAAGTTCAGGGGGACCCCTTTGCGGAGTCAGTTCTCTCCTTCCACGTTTACGTGAGCTCTGGGGTTTGAACTCAGGTCACCAGGACCATCTGACAAGCGTCTTCACCTGCTGAGCCATGTGTTCTTTTCCTTGTAAGAAACAAAACAAAACAAAAAACTAGTCATTGAATACAGGCCCATTGGAGTCCATAGTGGCCTCATCTTACCTTAGTTACTTCTGCAAGGACCATGTCCCAGGAAGGCTGAACTGAGGCTGCGGGTTGGCAGGAAGCAGGGTACTATGGAGCCTGCCCACTGCCTGCTACTCTTCCACAGCTGAGGCACTCCTCTGTGCAGAGGGCCAACCCTCCACCACTTACTTTGAGTCTTGCAGCCAAGGTGCCTGCTACAGCGGTGACCCCTAGGTCTCATCACCAGGTATTGGCCCAGGCCTTCCACTCTACAGGCGGCCATGTTTGTGTCCTCAGCATGGGCTCCGGCATGCAGGGTTTCTACTCTTGGGACTTCCTGCTGGTGGAATTTCATGATAATCTACCCACGGAATGTGTGTGTGTGTGTGTGTGTGTGTGTGTGCGCGCGCGCGCCCCCTTGTGCAGCTGTACAAATGGTTCAATGGAGTGAGAGGCACGTTCAGCTCAGCCCCAGGAATTTCGCACCACTGCCTCTGGTCCTGGCCTTTGAAAGTGTCCACCCTCTGTGTCTTTAGTGCTCCCACCCCTCCAGGGTCAACGCTGCGTTGTCATTCATAGACTCGGACGGGCTCTGCTCCCTATGGGATGCCTACTGCCACCTCTTGCCTCGGGAATCAACACAGCCAAGCTCTCCCAGGTTGGAGGCAGAAGGGAGAAACAGAGGCAGGGATGAAAGGAGCCAAGAAGGATGTGGGAACAGCTCACCGACCTTGGTCTCCAAGGCTTAAAGCTGTGTGTGTGTTGTCTAATGCATGATTCTAGGGTATTTTAAAGTATAAAGATAACTTGGGGTCTCTCCAGTCTGTGTGTAGCACACAGCCCACCATGGAGTCAGGGCGTGGTTTGAAGGACAAAAGCAGTTAGCTCAATCTAAATGTCCCTGGGTCAGCTCTCACTCCCAGAGTGGACAGCAGGCACAGACAGCATCGGGGCTCTCTCCCCATGGTCTTGCTTTCCTCTGTCCTCGGTGTCACTATCCAGAAAGTTCTTCAGCGTGAGGTAGCGAAGCCTGGCAGGTGTGTTTGCTCACGCACCTGACAGTTCTCAACCTTTGCAGGAAGGAGATGCCCGTTCACTCCCAGCAGCCTTAGAGACATCACCTGGAAGCTCCCATGCTTTGCTACAGCCTGGGATTGGCCGCTTTTCCCAGAGCTCCAGGGAAGAAGAGCTGTCTGTCATGGTGGCGGGATGCTCTCAAGAGCCTGAGGCTGCCAGGGGAACATCATGTCTACAGACAGGAAGTGGGGCTGAGTTATCACCAGTGACCCACTTCCCCTGGCCAGACTCCACCTCCTGAAGGTTCCACAGTCTTCCAAAACAGCCCAAGCACCCAAGCAGCAGGGATCAAGTGTCCTAAGGGGGGAGGGGAGGGCAGAGTGGGAAGTGCCCTGTCCAGGGTGCTGATGAAAACCTAGCGCCTCGGCCAACCCTGAGATAGAGCCAAGGCCATCAGCCCACCTGCTTAGTGCTCTGTCAATGATGTCAGTGCGTCCTGCCTCCACTGTCCACTCCCAGAACAACCTCATTACCCCAGGTGCAGCACTACCCACTCTGTGTTCCCAGCCCTTAGCATAGAACTAGAATCTGCTACCTGTCTCTGGACTTCTCACATAACCAGCATCCCACCCCCACGAGGCCTTTTGTGCCTGTTTTAGCTTTCAATTCATATCACACTCTCAGTGGCCATTCCTGTTGATGGTCAGGTAATATTCCATATGTTTAATTACTCACTCATTACTCCATGGACGCTTGGCCTGTCTCCACTCTTGTCTGCTGTGGATAAGGCTGACTTGGATGCTCATGGGCATGTGTGCCGTTTTCCCGAGTCCCGTGGTGACTTTGCTGATCTGTTTGTACAGCTGCTGGGCAGCGTGGCGTGGATCTCTATGCCTTACCGGCACTTGGTGTTGGCTGTCTGCTCTATTCTACCATTCCAGCGGGTGGGAAGTGGTGTCTCTCTGTGGGTTTGTAGTTCAGGCTGGCCTTGAACTTGTGATCCTCATCCCTCAGCTTTCCTCCGTCATCCCTGATAACCGATGGTGCTAAGTCTTTCCCTGTGTTTATGGGTCACTTTATACCTTCTCTGAGGGAATCGCTCAGTTTGGTTTTTCAGTAAATATTTGCGGCCTTTGAACATTAAATCCGTGCAAGTTGCAGCTAGGTTCCCTGGAGTGAGGCTGAGCTCTTCGAGAGCACAGTGCTGCCCAAAACAGTGCCTTGGAGCACACATGAGAACACTGGCTCCTTCAGGAACAGAGCCATACAGTTGGTCCTGTGTGTTGACTCACCTAACTCGGAGCCCTCCCTGCAGGCCTTGTCATTAGTGACCTCTGAGACACAAGGCAAAGGGAAGGAGGCAGATGCTTCAGCAGGCAGAGCCATTCCTACAGCAGCCCAAGGCTGCTTCACCTCAGGACTTGTTCGTGCTGGGCAGAGCTGCTCAGTGAGGTAGAGCGCCCAGGTCTCCAGTAGCCCCCCACTAAGCATGACCTCAGCTAGTGCCGTGATCTCAAGAAGGAGGAGAAAGAAGGCACAGTCACGTTGTGAAGACACTCAGTTGCAAGAGAGGCTGGGAAACATGGTCCTAATCCGGGCCACGGGGTCCAAATAAGTGTTGGTGGCTTTAGTATAACAAGAGAGAAGGGGTCAGCAACAATGGGGGATAGATAGCCACACTGTTCCACAGTGAGGAGTGATTGTGGGTGGCTGTATTAGATTTCTCCAAATCACAGAGGTAAGGAACAGCCAAGGCATGCTGTCCCCAAACCCGGGGCAGATGAACAGCTGAGGCCTTCTGTACACAGAGGATGTTCTGCCTGTCACCAACCCTTGCCTCTGTTGCTGTGCTTCTGCCTCTCTCTCCTTTTATCTCCCTCCCTCCCTTCTGCACTCTTCATCCCTGCTTCCTTAGCTTTCTCTGTTGACCCGTTTCCTCCATTCCTTCTCCATTTCTCCTTTCTTCACCTGTGGATTCCTGCTATGGAACCAGGGTGGACACAGTGAACTGAGTCAGGGCCTTTACCACCCGGCTGACAGACACATGTGGGGCCTTTAGAAGGTACTGGCTCCCAGCAGGTGAAGGGACGTGTCACCCCTGTATTGGTTGAGAGATGGCTTCACTTCCCCAGCCCCCAAGCTGAGGCCCATTGACAGGACTGGGCGGCCATGGGAGCCCGCTACCTTCCACAGTCCCAGGGCCTCCCCTTCGCAGCCCCAGGGCTCTGTTAGTGATTTTCCCAGCAGGGCGGCCTGATGGCTGGTGCCTTGAGAAGCAATTATGTGAAGTGGCTGAGCAAGGGAGCTATTACCGGCAGGGCGCCACAGTTGCTGTGACCTCAGTTGCCACTTAGTTGTGCCCAGCTGGAGCACCCACAGCAGGCCCAGACACCCCGCCCTGGCGTCGCAGCCTGCCTCTTGTGGAGACCAGCTGTTGGGGAGACTAGGGTGCTGGGCTCAGGGCTATCACCGATTGGATGGTCGTGGCTGCCTAAGGCATTGGGTGGAGAAGGGTTAGAAGGCCAGATCTGGGCTGGAGGTGGGCCTCCCTTGATTAGTAGCTTCTGTTATAGGCTCACCTGTTTCTAGGGGAGGTTGTTTGTTGTCTGCACTTTGTTGACTTAAAGCTCCGGAGGTAGGCTTTCCCAGATGCCCCCAGCATTGTGTGTGTGTGTGTGTGTGTGTGTGTTATGTGTGTTCACATGTGTGTGCAAGTGTGCTCATCCATGCCTCTGTGTGTGTGGAGGTCAGAGGTTAATTGCTCTTGACCCCTGAACCATCTCCCTAACTCTATGGCATTTTGTTTGTGATTTTTAAAGATTGTGATGAAATCGGCCAGGGAGATGACTCAGCTGGCCAAGCGCTTGCCTTGCAAGCTTGGGAATCTGAGCCCAATCCCTAGAAGCTCCATTAAAAAAGCAGCCATGGTGGCTCACACTTGTTCCCAGCACTGGGGTGGTAGAGGCTGGGGTCCCTGAGGCTCACTGGCCAGCAAGCCCAGTTTAATCTGCACTCTTGGGCCAGGGAGAGAACCTGTTCAAAAAACAAGGTGTCTGGGCAGTGGTGGCACATACCTTTAATCCCAGCACTTGGGAGTCAAAGGCAGGTGGATGTCTGTGAGTTCAAGGCCAGCCTGGTCTACAGAGCTAGTTCCAGGACAGCCAGCGCTATTACAAAGAGAGACCCTGTCTTGAGACAGACAGACAAACACAAACAAGGCAAGGTGGAAAGGAACTGAGGAAGAGGCCCAGGGTTGATCTTTGGCCTCCACATACGTGTGCACATGTGTGTACACATACACATAATTTTTTTTTCCGAGACAGGGTTTCTCTGTGGCTTTGGAGCCTGTCCTGGAACTAGCTCTTGTAGACTGGGCTGGTCTCGAACTCACAGAGATCCGCCTGCCTCTGCCTCCCGAGTGCTGGGATTAAAGGCGTGCACCACCACCACCCGGCCACATAAATATTTTTATAAAACCCACAGAACAAAATTATCCTCTTAGCCATTGTTAAGTTCATGAGGTCAAATACGTGCAACCATCGCCAGCGTCTTTCTTCAGAATGGCACCTCTGTGCCCACTGAACATGGCTCCCCTCTCACTCCCTAGCCTGCTAGCCATCATAAAAGCTGGTTCTTGAGGGATAGCAGGGTTGAGGAAAACATGCTGTCCCCTCTGTCGTGACTGGTGGGACGCCTACTCAGACAGGAGAGAACCTAGGCCTATCCCATGTCCGAGTTCCAGCAGGCCTGGCCAGGGTGGGATGGGGGTGCGCTCCCATCGGAATGCACTCCTTAACCTTTGGTTCTGGGTTTGCAAACAAGGTCTCCCTGTATACACCAGGTGGGTCTTGAATTTGCGTCCTTTTGCCTCAGCCTCAGTGCATCATTCAACACCTTTCCCAGCAACTCTGACCTGCGGTGGCTCTCTCTCCACCTAAAGCTCCTCGGGAGCTCCTTTTGCTGCAGGGACCCACGGGCCTGGCACCACCAGCCTCACCTGCCATGACATCACAGCCCTCAGTTTCCACTCTCCTGTGACCATAAAGGACGTCGATGTGGCAGGACAGAGAAAGGGCTAATGTGGGGTTAACATTCGGGGCAGCACTGAAGCTTCAATATTAACTTCTTGTTATTGCCAGTGGTGGAGTCCAGGCCTTGTGCATGCTGGGCAGGATCTCTCGCACTAAGCCCCACCCACCCTGCAATAATGGCAGCTGTGGAGTCAGTTTCAATACAATGCTTCTTTGAAAGACAAGAATTTGCTCCACGAAGAGCTTGAGGACTTGTCTGAGACTGTGTTTCCCTCTGCGCAGTCCCTCACCACCCATGTCAGAAGACACAGAATGCACCTCTGCACCCCGGCTTCCTGCGCCCTGTTCTTGTGGCCCTAGGACTCGCCACCCAGCCCAGCTTTCCCTCTAGCCCCTTTGCAGCAGCTTCCTATCAGCCCCCATAAACCAGTGTCATTTCCAAGTTCAGGGGATGCTTTCGTAGGTGTGTCTGCATGCTAACCCGGCTGGATTTTTTGTTATTGTTTTGTTTTTTCCATACAGGGTTTCTCTGTGTAGCCCTGACTGTCCCGGAACTGTAGACCAGGCTGACCTTGAACTTACAGAGATCCGCCTGCTTCTGCCTCCCAAATGCTGTGATTAAAGGTGTGCGCCATCCCCGCTTGGCTGACCCTCCTGTGTTATTATCAGCTTCCTGCCCTCCTGTGTCTCTTCAGCCCCATCCACACAGCCGTGTAATTGAATGGTGCAGTGATGTCCAGATGTGCAGGCATCTGTTTTAGCGGTGTCCCTGTTCTGTGGCGTGTCAGGGGGAATGGCCTTGCGTTGTAAAGTCACATGGAAGTGTCCAGTGGTTGAAAATAAATGCCTCCCACAGGGACCTGAACTCTGGGTGCTGGCCAGACCTGGACTCCTCCCAAGTCTCGGGGTGCTTGAGGGACACGATGAGGGGCTGGTGAGGCAGGGAGGTGAGGGCCTGTCACTGGGCTCACCCTAGACGTACTCCCCAGGGAGGGTTGTTTCCATCGCCTGTCTGGCCTTGCCCATGTGTTGGCGGGGAGTGAAGGCTGAGCTTGGGGTGAAGGGCCAGGCCTCGTCCGCACTCTGGGCCCTCCCACACCTCCCAGCCTCCTCCTGTGGGGCTCGCCCGAAGCCTGTGTCCACTCATTCATTTAGTTAGCCACTTAAGTTTTGAAACTGACTCTTGCCATGTCATTCTGGCCAGCCTCAAACTGACAGTAATCCTCCTGCCTCAGCTTCCTGAATGCCTGGCTGTCAAAATCAATCTTTCTGATGTTTCCCTTCATCCTCCCAGATGCTCCGCTCTTTTATATAATAGAGGATTTAAACTTTATTAGACACAGACAAAACCAGATAAAGCCAGTCTCCCTGCCTCTGCCGGCTCAGTAGTGCCCCCACCTGGCGGGTCCTTACGCTGTTCTAGCCTGGACTGCATGTCTCTTGCACAATACCGGGACCCCAGGCTCTGACACAGGTGCCTCATCTGTGTCTTACAGCACCCCTACACCCCCCATGGGTCTGTAGGCTCTAAGACCCATCTCGGGCAAGCGCTTGCTCTCCCCACTCCTCCATGTGTGTCCTGCGTCCTGTGTAGATGAAGAGGCAGGCACACAGCTAGGGCAGGAAGGTGGCTTGAGTCTTGGTTGCTCATGGTTACAGCCACGTCATCTTCATCTTCTGCCCGTCACTGGGTATGCAATTTGGTGGGCACCTGCAGACTGGTCGAGTTGGAAATGAAGGTCTCCTGAAGGCAGGGGTGAGGAATGGAGCCTGGGCAGGAATCTTGAGAGTGTTCTAGTGGTTGGATGGGGCAGAGTCAGTTGACAGTCACCCTTTGGCTAGTCAGCTGAGGGGGAGGAGTCCGGTGCAGCACCCCTAAGTTCTGTTCACTCCAGTTTCTCTCCCCCATCACACATGGGGAAGCCAGGACTCCCGGAGCAGAACTGTGATTTATCCAGGCTGGCAGCTCCTCACCAGCATAATCGAACCCCTGCCTGGTATCTGTGTGAGCTTTATGGCAGCCAGTTGAGTGCTGTGTGTCAGGGTGAGTCTTAGTCCAGACCTGCACTTTGAGGGATTCCAGGTGTCACCTACTCACACATCAACCCTCTGGGCTTCTGTCTTGCTGACCCTGGCAAGCAGGTGGCACTCAATGCTGCTCCGCTTCCCATACCAGTCTGGCCCTCATCTCATCCCACGCATACGGGATCAACTAGAACCTTCCTCCCCAGGGTAGCACTTGGGTTGCCTATCCAGGACACCTGAGTCAACTAGCTGCCCGAGGCCTGTGAGTTGCAAAGCCTGGATGACTTTGGCTGGTGACCACACAAAATCCAAGAAGGCTTTGGCTGGTCACACACATAAGGTCTCAGGGCAGGTGGGCTGAGCCCTGGGGCCCCCTTGGAGTCCCTTCTGCTTTCAGAGTGCTGTGCCAACAGCCAGTTCATGTCATCGGGTTCTGAGACACCTCCTATGAGCTTCCTTTGCCTGTGACTTTGCAGGTGGCAGCACCTTGCAGATTCTGAAACAGCCAGAGAGGCAAAGCCCAGCCAGCCCTCTTCCCCTAGGCTCAGAGGTCACGTGCAGGGGCAGGGCCTGTGGAAACTGGACTTGACTCAGTGACAGGGAAGCCTAATGTCCCTCACCTGTCACAGAGTCCACACCCGCTCTTACTGCTGTGAACTCCAAGCCTAAATTCCACCCCTGTCGGTGGACGTGGATTTTTACTGTCGTGGGGGCTATCATCAGCTCTGAAATGGCCCTGGGTACCTACTCCCTCCTGTCTCCAACCCCTCAGCTCCTTACCTGGTTCATCCTCAGGTACCCAATTCAGATCTGCAGACAGAGGCAGCGTCTACAGACATGGAAAACCGGATAATTTGATTTCTGATGAATGTGAGTTACGTCTTGTGTGAATGTGTAGAAACCCCTGATTTCTCTGTGCCCATAAGGCCTTGTGAGGTAGGCTGTCTCGTCATCTACCTGTCCCACCAGCTAGAAGGCTGAGGCATCCACCTGGTCACCCATCTGCAGCCTGGCAGTGCCAGTGCACACTGCAGCAGCCAGTGCTGTGCCAGGATCCCCATTGCTGTCTCTGTTGTTTCCTGGGGCACTGTAGGAGAGGGTCGCAGACCGAAGGCTCAGTGCAAACAGGGACTGTGCTCTCTTGGTCTAGACAGTTAGAGGCTGAAGTAGGAAATGCAGGTCCACAGAGGACCACACTCCCCTCAGGCTTCAGGAGAGTCCTTCCTGCTTCTCCCAGCATCCATAGCATCCTTGGCATCTTTTGGCTCATGGCCATACCAATGACTCTATCTTTACATGGCTTCTCTCTGAAAGGTACCCTCTTCCTCACCCTCTTATGCTTCCCTTCTTTTCTGTTGTTTGTTTTGAGGCAAGGTCTCATGTAGACCAGGTTAGCCATATTCTGCTGTAACTGAGGCTGACTTTGAACTTGCCTCTGCCTCCCAAGTGCTGGGATTACAGGCATGTGTCACCATGCCTGGAATGAACTCTGTCTCTTTTAAGCACACTGGTGTTGACAGCTAGGTCCTGGGTGACTCACCTAAGGTTCTCCCTTTTTGTATTTTTATTTTTTTACATTTACCGTGTGTGTGTGTGTGTGTTGGTGTGCGTGTCTGTGTCTGTATCTGTATAAGTATGGTGTGTGCGTGTGGAGGTCAGAGGACATCTTGGAGGAGATGATTTTCTCCTTCCACCATGTGGGTTTTGGGAATTGAACTTGTGTCGTCCATCTTGACAGTAAGCCCCTTTTACCCGCTGAGCCATCTTGCTGGCCCCTCTAGGTTCTCCATTTAATCATATATACAAACTCCCTTCTGAGTACTGCAGGTCATTCATTACAGGGATGGGGGAAGAGGAGGGTGTATCTTTTGGGGGGGCACCTTGTCTGGTGTCAGGTAGGAACTGAATGAGGAGACTAGGCATGGAATGACACCTAGTGATGCTGGAGTAGTTCACAGCCAGGGTCCCTAGCTCTCTCTCTGGCTTTGGCACAGTAGACTGGGATGGGCTGTGACTGGGCCTCCCAGCCCTGTTTCCACACCCTACTGCTTCCACTCCCTGGATGTCAAGTTCAACCGTGCCACTAACTCCAGTGTGCTCTGGGTTCTGTGCCACTAACTCCAGTGTGCTCTGCTCTGGGTTCTGGCCTCCAGAGACCTGGTGCACATTACAAACACCTCATTAATCCTCTCTGAGGCCACTGGAGGCCAAGCTGCCACAACTTTGCCTTTGGAGAACTCAAAAATCACGAAGAAATGGCTCCTGGCAGCCCCTGTTTCCTCTTTCAGGAAGCTCCATGTGGGTGAGGCTTGGTGTTTGAGTGTCTTCCTGCTGGATGGGGTGGGCAGTGAGCTGAGGTCCTACACAGGAGGGACAATGACCTCTGTGTCTAGCTGTGGGGGTAAGGAGTCAATGAGGAAAGGGCCTTGGTCACATTTGAACGGCTACTCAGGTTCACACCTGTGCTGTGGGGGTTCTGGGACTTTGGTCCCCAGCCCCTGTCCCCTTCTGGCTACTTGTCTGCCATCCGAGCCATTGCTGATCCCCTGTAGTTCTCGGGGGGGGTGACCCAGACACGGTACTCAGGCTGACACCACTGGAAGTGTTAGGAGCTCTGTCCCTGCTTCGTGCAGCTCCGATGGTGAAAGAACTGAGTGGCAGGTGGCATTCAGGCCCGGGTCCCTGACAAACCCTGTTCAGGGCATTAGGTTTTTTCCCAGAAGCCTGGGTACAGAGTCAAGGCTTTGATCAACATTTCTGCTGTAACTTGAGGTCCCCTGAGGTTCATAGTTTCCTCTCTTCCATCAACAGTTGTGTTTTAAATCCAGATCTGAGTTGGAGCCTAGGGCAGCCACAGGCCTTCCAGTCCTGCTCGGGCACTGCCTTCCTTTCCCCCTTCCCTCTGCCCACTCTCCCCCCTCCCACTCTCTCCTCCTTCCCTTTCCCTCTCCTTTCCTTCACCTCTCCTCTCTCCTCTTCCCTTCCTCCTCCCCTCCTCTTTCTGTTCCTCCTGTCCTGCCCCTCATCGGACTGGCTCTACTGTGTGAGGAGCTGCTGACAGGTCTCTGAGCTCCACCCGACTCTGTCCTTGGTTTCTGGCTGCCTGTGCAGACAGCGTCCTGGAGAGTGGCCCTCATCTGTTGACTGTATTCAACCAGTGCCTGTGGGGCTGCCCTAGACTCACCCCACCCTTGGCTTACGGGGGCGCATCCTG
The DNA here is from genome assembly GCA_004026605.1 of Ondatra zibethicus. Classification (NCBI taxonomy): domain Eukaryota; kingdom Metazoa; phylum Chordata; class Mammalia; order Rodentia; family Cricetidae; genus Ondatra; species Ondatra zibethicus. The sequence continues at coordinate 50,003 of PVIU01000826.1, forward strand.
CCATATGCCCCGCTTACATGGGAACACAAAGGTGAAATCCAGGGACTCCAGCAAGGTTGGCAGGACAGGACCTCAGAGATGAGGTTTAGCTCAGGAGTTTGGAGTGCTGGGAGACATCAGAACCTGTCACTAGGTGAGGCCACAGGACTGGCATTGGGCCTGTGCTATGCAGTCACCTCAGCCTGTGCCCAGACGGGCATGTCTCACAGAGAATACTCACGGTTACCACCTTGAAGTCTCCAGTAGTTTTATCTGGGTGAGGAAGCCAACCAGGGCAGGGAAGGCAGCCGACGACCTGAGTGCAGCTCACTCCCAGACAGTCCCCTGGCCTTGAGCCCAGGCTCCTCTCGGTCTCATTGAACTCCTGTGAGGATGCTGAGGCCCTGCTGATAGAGAAGGCTGACTTCCTCTTTGCTCTCTGCCCCATGGGGATCTGGAAGCTGGTGGCCAGGCAGTGCCATAGCAGACATGTCCTCGTGGTGTGGGGGCTGCTGCTCTTTTGCCTGTTGGCTAGGGGCTGGTGCTGAGGCCCAGGGTACTATTCCTGAGGCTGGGACTATTCCTGGCGATGAAGTAGTTCTACTTGAGAATCCATGTATGAGGTTTCCTCTTCTCCTGGTGTTGCCTCATCACCCAAAGTTTGAGGTTTCTGTCTGTGAATGCCAGGGGTTGGGGGGCCTCTCCGGACACACGATTCCACTTTTAACTGAGTAGAACAGAGTCACCCAAAGATTACATGTACATTCGGCACTAGAAATGCATAATAAGAGTCTGGAAACAGGTTTAGGTGACTGTGGCTCCATCCACACACATGAGGCTTCTGCTTTTACGTAAGCCCATGCCTGATCCCTGCCCCCCGCCCCGTATTCCTGCGTCCAGGATCCACCTAGCTGGCCCCTGGGGAAAGACCCTGAGCTCTGCCTGGTGGGAGGACTGCCCTCTTCAGTGGGTCTCTAGGCTGTTCCTCATACAGTTCGCATGGTTTGCCTGCTATTCCTGGGCACGGGGGTGGGCTGTGGGGTGAGGGAAAAGAGGGGGTGCTGGATCTAAAGATAGATAGGAGGCCTGAAGGTGAGGGGAGGCACCGGAAGGAGGGTGAAAGAATGCTTAAAAATCGACCTGCCTTTGCATTTCTCAGGCTTCCCGAGCTCCTAGAGCCCTGGGGTTGTCATGACAACTGAGATACATCCTCTCCATCCTTCCACACACACAGAAACTGGTTGGTGTGAGTGGGGCCTTTTCTCTGACTGGGCAAGAGCTCTCTGACCCAGGCAGACTCAGCACTGGAGGGGATGAGCCTTGGCCCAGCTTCCCCTCTTAAGTAACTGTTTCTCCACCTGTGACGCGGGGTGACCCCTGCAGCCTGTGTGTTATGACAGCAATATTCTGAGCAGAGCCCTGCCCATGAGGAACCCCACAGTCCCTAACTGCCCTTCCTGCCAGTAAATCCTTGCCCTTCTCTTGTTGGACCGTGTAGCGTTATAAAATTGGTTTTCTAAGCCCCTCCTCGGAAGCCAGCCCTGGTCTTCCTCACCTCGGCAGCAGTGGCACTAGTGAGGTTCCAGACAGCAAGGAGGTGTCCACAGGAGGCTGCGCTAATAGGGAAAGCAAGGAGGCCGTGGGGGACGTGACTTTCAGATGGTGGCATTTAGCTGATGCAGATCGTGCGTGGTGTTCATTGACTGGGCCAATTTGGGCTCCATGTGGGGCACAGGAAAATGGAAATCTCTGCCCCACACCTCACTCAGAAGTGAGCTCCAGGTGTGCAAAATGCTTGTGTATGAAGTACAAAGAGCTTGATTCTTTACTCTACGGGAAGCCTAGCTCTGAATTCAAACTGCCGGCTGTGGCAGTGAACTGTTTTCATCTCAGCACTGGGGAGGCTGAGGCAGGACTGCAAGCTGGAGACCGGTGAGATCCTTGCCCCAAAGCAAGAACTTGTTTCAGGCTAGGATACAGCTCACCTGTAGAGCGCGTGCCTACCAGTATAAAACCCTGGACTCAAACACCAACACACCATCAGACAGTCAACCTAACTATCACACACCAAGCCCTGGGTTCAGCCTCTCGTACCACATAAAACCAGGTGTAGGTGTTGGAGAGATGGCTCAGTGGCTAAGAGCCCGACACAGCACAGGCCTTGATGTCCCCGCTGCGCCTTAACTTGGAGATCACACTTACAGAAATTTATGCCAAAGGCAGATTCGTGTTACAGAAGTCAAACACACAGGTCACCGTTGGGTCAGGACTTGGGATTGTAGGAAATGACATGTCGCCACACCGAACTTGGGGCAACTCAGTGAACAGAACCGAGAAAGTCTATAGTTCACTGATAGCACACAGATGCCAAAGGGTGGTGTTAAGTGAAAAGGGCCAGGAGTGAGGCAAAGCAGGTGATGCGGCTTCTAGCGTCCTCGTGTCCCATGTCTGACGTGTGAGAACCATAGAGCTCAGAGTGGCCGGGATGCTGTGACCGGAAGTGCCCTAGATTTCAGGTTTTATTGAGTTTTAGAGTATCTGCTGTGGTCAGGAGGGTTCTCTGTGTGAGTGTACACACTGTGGAGGGCTGTGGTCAGGAGGGTTCTCTGTGTGAGTGTACACACTGTGGAGGGTTGTGGTCAGGAGGGTTCTCTGTGTGAGTGTACACACTGTGGAGGGCTGTGGTCAGGAGGGGTCTCCGTGTGAGTGCATACCTGTGGAGGGCCCAACATCTTCCCCTGGAAGTGGAGCAAGCACCTGGCTGAAGCAGCGGCTCCGACACTAGCTGCCCTATGCTGAAGACTTCCTTTGCTATGAGAAAAGCCCACAGGTATTGGTGACCATACTCTGAACTTTGCATGAATACTCGGTGGCTGTGTCCAGGCATGGTGCACAGGCCAACAGCTTTAGACAGAAAGACCATGTTTAAAGTCTGGAAAGGCCACTTAGCAAGACTATGTCTGAAAGATAAGTTCAGACAAGCCACCGTGTCCTGTGACTGGCACAGAGGGAGGGAGAGGGTCAGTGCTGTGAAGTGGGGATGCCTGGGAGCCCCCTGCCTCTGTTGGGGGCTGCTGGGTCTTTATCAGCCCCTTCTTGTGGTCCCTGGCAGGCAGGGTGCAGCATACATTCCTTCTAATTCCCATGTGTGAGCACCACAAGCGGTCAGTTCCTGAGGAACCATGATTCTAGTGGGTGTGCCACCTGGTCCCTGGCCCTGGCCCTGGAAGTATCCCAAGGCTTGTGTCTAGAGGCAGCACAGCAGTCTGCAGCACCCATTGGCAGAGTGGCTGTGCAGCTTTTGGAGGACAGAGCCAGCCTGAGTCCCCTTGGTTGTGACACAAGAACTGCTCCATCATTCCTGTGCACAGTGCCTGGCGTCAGCACCGCCCAGAGACCCCATACCTGTCAGGATAAACACTAAGAAGCGTTGGCCTGTTCACAGGGCCTGGCGAGCCCTGGTCCAGTCTCTGAGGGCTGGCCTGAGAGTCAGATGCCTAAGCATACGGGGCTCATCCACAGTGGGCACCTGTGTGGGGGCAGGGCCTGCAGGCACCCTGTCTGGGCACAGTCCCTCCCTAGCAGCCTCCCTGGAGGAGGTGGGGTTGCCTTGACAACTGCAGCCCAGGGAGAGAAACTTGCTGCGGGGTTGGGCACTCCCATAGAGTCTCTGGGAGTCTGGCTTCTGGGGAGGGGGCGGGGTTCTCTTCTTGGCTAAGCATCCAGGACCATGTGTTACTTCACCACAAGCAGTGGCTTCAGGGAGAGCACGTGTGGATACAGCTGTGTCACACACTCCTCCCCAGGGCTGTCATCTTGAAGCACTACCAGCTTGGGCCCTGACACTTCCATCATGCTGGGAACAGGAGTCTGCGATGACGGTGAAAGGGTTGGCTTCATGGAAGGCTGGTCCTGCCTCCGTCCTTTTCTAAGATGGCAACAGGTCCATTGACTTCATGGCGCTCTCCCTGTCTATGTTCAGGTTTTCTCTCTGGGCCAGTGTACTGGATTAGGGCCCATCTGATAACCTTGCCCTCCCTGAATAGGGTCACAGCCACACATACCTGGGACAGGACTATAATATGTCGGCTAAGGCTATGACCCAACCTGTTGTCACATGCCTGACCTTTGAAGTGTAAGGTTGTTCTTAGAAGCGTAAAGAAAAGCCACATCTCTGTAAGTTCAAGGCCAGCCTGTTCTACAGAGAGAGTTCCAGGACAGGCTCGAAAACTACAGAGAAACCCTGTCTCAAAAAAACAAAAGGAGAAGGAGAAGAGGAGGAGGGTGTGGGGGAGGAGGAGGAGAAAGAAAAAGAAGAGGAGGAGGAGGAGGAACCGCCACATTTACAGTCTAGTGAAAGCTCAGGATGACACTCAGCTAGGGAGGCTGAGGCAGGAGAATTATGAATTCAAGCTCTGCCTGAGCTACAGAGTGACACCTGTCTTAAGAAACGAAACAAACAAAGCAAAGCAAGCGAGAGGGGCAGGGTTGGGAGGCTAAGAGGACCATCAGACTTAGCTGGCCTCATGAGGGATGGAGTCTGCCCCAGTGTGGCCCTGCCTGCATCCTGTGTTTGTCTATGCCCATCACTGTCCTTGCCCCTCTGACTAGTGCTGATTTGTGTGGACAGCCGTTCAGAGCAGCAGCTGTGTGTGAGGGTGTCTGAGGGTGCACACAGAGGGTCTGTATCTCAGCTCTGGGGTACTAAAGGCCTTGGGCTGTGGGAGGAGACCTGACAAGGGTTTTCATGAGAGGGGCTGGGCCAGTGGCAGACATGCACAGTGGGTGATGGAGTGGATTTCCAGGAAGGAAGAAGAGCCAGAGCCCTGACAAACTTCCCTGAGATCCAGTGGAGTCTGGGGACCATATCTGGAGCGACCCCAGCATCTGTTGCCATTGCCGAGAATGACCCGAGGGCATGTGAGTGCCTGCGTCTGGCAGAGATTAGCAGTGCTGCTGTGGGCAGTACAGGAGTCGGGAGCACACACGGCTGTACTGACCTGTGGTACAAGCATGCATGGTTGTCACCATGCCCTATTCTGTGACATCCCAGACGGGTGAAGGGACAGAGGAGGGGAGCTGGGGTGCCTGTGACCCTTTGCCCTCCCTCTCCTGCCAGCCCAGACGAGGAGCAGATACAGAACAAGAGACTGAGTGAGATGCTGGCCAGAGAAGATTGGGTTCCTATGATCTGGGGGAGGAGGCCCTTCTTATAGAAAAACAGAAGTGCCAACACAAGGGGGAGATAGAAGGCTTTGGAACTTTCTCCAGGAGCTCACTCTGACTCCTGACCCTCAGGAGACCTAGCTGTCCTGTCTCTTTGGTGGTCCTCTCCACCATGCTTCTCTAACACTGGCCCTAGGCAGGCAGCAGGAACAAGAGGCCTTCTGTCTCAGAGCATGGCAGTGAACCCCTGTAAGCCCAGTATAGCAGTACACCCCTGTAAGCCCAGCATTGCGGTACACCCCTGTAAGCCCAGCATAGTGATATAGCCCTGTAACCCCAGCATAGTGGTACACCCCTGTAACCTCCACATTGCAGTACACCCCTGTACCTTCAGCATAGCGGTACACCCCTGAAACCTCAGCATAGCCGTACACATGTGTAAGCCAAGCAGTTGTAACACTGAGGTAGGAGGGTTATGAATTTGAGGCTAGCCTGGGCTACAGAATAAGAGCCCCTCCTCCTGCTTTCACACACACACACACACACACTCACACTCACTCACTCCCTCACTCCCTCTGTGGTCCCCGAAAGCCTGCCTGGCCCTCCCAGGGTCTGACTCCAGTGTCCAAGCATCCGTGATGAGTCTGGCCAGAGGAGAGGAGAGGCATGTTTTTCTCGTGACACTGGATGGTTTCCTTTGTGGTCTGCATAACCGTCAGTGATCTGACTGATCACATGTGTGTCCTGGGCACCCAGCATACACTCCGAAGACGCCTTGAGGGGAGGGTCAGAGGCCTTATTGAAACATGTGCTGTGGAATCAAAGGGTTTGCATCTTTCGGTCGGCCTGGGTCTCCTGGTAATCCACTCTTCCTTTTTTCTTTCTAGGAGAGAGTCGCCCATGTAACCCGGTGATCCTCCTGCCTCAGTGTTGTACATATTTTATGTGGTAGGAATGCGAGTGTGCCACCAGCTTGCATAGCCCTACAACTGTTACTTCAATGGCCTGAGTCCGGCATCGCCTGCTGGCTGCCCCTCAGTCCCAAGGCTTTCCCTCGATCCGCACCCCACACCCTTCCTGCAGCTGGCTCCTCAACGGCCCCATCTGTCACATGACTGGCCCTCCCTGGCTTCTAGTCTATCTTGGTTTCTTCTGTCCAGGTTGGGTCCATGAGTCCTAGATCACAATTAGCTGCCTCTCAGTTGCTTTGGGTTTTAAGTTGCCGCCTCCTCTCTGGGTGTCTGAGCCTAAGGTGAGGGCCACAGGTACAACTATGCCCATACACAGGGCACCCATGCAGGAGGACATGTGAGTACAACCATGCAGAAGGACCAGCAAGTGATGTCAGGTACAGGAGAGCCCCTCACAGATTGAGAGCGTCCTATCCTGACACTGCAGCCAGACCTCACAGGCGTGAACTTAGTGGGAACCCCCTTTGGAGGTTGCTGTCCCCTAGAGTACTTGCTCAGGGTCAGGTCCTGCGAGTCTTATTTAAAATTACTCTTTGCTGCGTGGGGTGGAGTCTTTGTTACCCGGTGCTCATCTCAATTGATTTTATTTTGGAGTTGGCACGGTATATTCTTTTTATGTATGTGTGACATACATATGTAAATATTCACACGGTGTTGGTGAATTAATGGTGTTTTTACTAAGTGAGGATGTGGGAACCAATCACAGCCCCAAAGGGATGTCAGGAAACTGAGCATCACCAGAGGAGCACTGTGAGCCCGGAAGGGTGAATGGGGCTGTGTTGTGAGTGCCAACTTTACTGGACAAGCCCTGAACTACAGCTGTCAGAAGCTGCACCTGTGCAGAGCGAGCCCCGCATCCTAGCTGCCTTCTGTGGGCTTTGGGGGTAGGCACTCTCCCCTGCTCCCCAGGACACATCAACTCAGCAGCTGATTTATCAGAGCTGTGTTCTGCTCTGGGACACTGCAGACCCTCTGTGGGAGCTGGGGAACCTTGTAGAGAATTTGGGACAGTTTCCAAGGTTGCACAGATACTTGGGGAGGTCATTACAGAGTGCCACGAGCTATGTTGGGATCACAGAACAGGATAGAAGGGGACCCTAGCTAGGGGACATAGGCTGTCCTCCAAGGTCCCTGGGCAGTTTCTGTGCAAGAGTCCTGAAGCCAGCAGCTGTGAGTCTTCAGCTGATCCATTGTCAGTAATAAATCAGGTGTTGGTTATTATATTATACTGTATTACTATACTATATTATACTATATTAGTGGGTCCTTCTCGGTTGTAATGACAAAATACCAGATACCCTAGGAATATTCTAGACGGTGTAGTTTTATTACGTTCCATGAGACATGAGGTCATGGCTCTGTTGAGAAACAATTGTTTTTCCCCACTTCTAGGAACCAAAGTGCTTCAAGGGATAGAATTTTATTAACACTACATTTTAGCATGGTGGGTTTTCTTGGCCCCTTGCACAGGCTCTTTGGTGTATGCCTGGGGAGTCACATTAAAGGAGAACCTATGGGCTGGATCAGGCGTCCCAGTAGCCTGCTTCCCTTGGACACATAGTCATAGCTTGGCCTTCCACATCTGTATCTGGGTAGCACATTTTCTTCTAACACAATCATTTGAAACATGAAGCGTCAAGCTGCAAGCATTTTGAGTGGTTAGCTTGGAGGCTCCAAGGCACAGGTGCTGTGTGTAAGACATGGGAAGCCGGCTGCTGAACAGAGATCATCCCCGAGAGCTGCGTGATGAAACGTTGTCTTCCATGCATTTGTTCTGGGCACCCATCTCTGGGAGATGATGAGATTATTGGGGTGGGACCATCAAGAATAGCATTAGGACAAAGCGTGAGGATACCTTCTCTGTTTTCAATGACACAATCAGAAGGTACCTTCTGTGTGGGTCTTCCCCGGATGGCATCCTAACTTTGGACATCCAGCTCCAGAACTAGAAGAAAGATAACTCTGAAAGCCACTGTCCCCTATTGCTTGCTCCGGCAGTTACCTGGACCACAGGCAGGAGACCTGTGAGGAGAATGCCACCTTTATCTCAGGGACTGGGGACCACTGTGTCCAGTGTTGGGGAGGTGGTATTCATGTGTGGCCTGATGCAGCCCTAGAGTCAGAATGCCAGGAGGAAGGAGGAGCTGATGAGGAGCGCTCCATTCGGCCTTGGAATTCCAGCCTCTGCCCTTACAAGGACAGGGTGGCCCTGTGGGGCTCAGCAAAGCATAGCAGAGCTAGAGGAGTAGATACAGGTCCTGGTCCTCCACCCCCAGACAGTGTCCTGTGTCCTCTTTGCCAGAATAGGAACTTCCCCACCCCTGGACCCTGGAGCGTGAGGGAACGGTTCATGTCGCATGGACTCATTGGTGACCTGTCACCACTTCCAGCCTGAGACAGGGATTGCCCAGCTTAGCTTTCCACAGTGTGGGGTGTTCGTTGATAAAAGTAACATATTCTAGGACAGCTTAAGAATGTGTCCTGCCCCTTCCAGTGGACCTGAGTTCTATTCCCAGCACCCATGTCTAGCAGTTCACAGCCACCTGCAGCCCCAGGGATCTGACACCCTGTTCTGTCCTCCAGGAGTCCTCCCCAACATGTGGCATGTACTCACAGACACAGACACACATATACACACATGTAAAAATACAATATTTTAAAAAAGGGGATGTAGAGGGATCTCGATGGTGAGAGCACTGGCTGCCCTTTGCAGAAGAGCCAGGTTCAATTCCCAGCACCCACATGACTTACAGGTGCCTGCAGCTCCAGCCCTAAAGGATCCAGTGCCCTCTTCTGGCCTCTGTTGGCACTACATGCACACCACACACACACACACACACACACACACACACACACACACACACACACACACACACACACGCAGCCAAAGGCACTCATATACATAAAGTAAAAAATAAAAAAGAAATACGCCACCCTGTCTCCAGAGGCTGCTGCACAAAGGCTGGTTGGTTGGTGCTAGCGATGTCTGTTGAGTGACTTAATGAATGAACAGGATCCAAGGGTAGACACCTTGGATCACTGCACAGGGTCCCTTCTGAGCCTCCGTTCAATGCTCACCCTTTGCCTCCTGTCTCCCCCCAGGACCTCCCACTCCCGGGCCAAGGCTGAGGCAGCACTCACAGCCGCTCAAAAAGCCCAGGAGGAAGCGCGGATCGCCAGGATCACTGCCAAAGAGTTCTCGCCTTCCTTCCAGCACAGGGAAAATGGTGAGTTCTGCCTGAGCCAGTGGCTCTTAGGGGCAGGGCCTGGGCAGCGGCTCCTGGTGCCACCCAGGGCTGATTACCAGTGACATCCCTTGCTGAAACCGAATCAGCAAACACGTGGGTGTGTGTGGATGTCAATGTCTTGATTCCAAGCCCTCTGCATGTGTGGACGCTGCTGCTCCTCTTCTGGGTCCCTGGTGCTATTCTATAGCCATCTGCAGTGGTGGCTTTGTGCCCACTGTAGCAAGGGTGGCTGGAGAGCTGAATCTAGTCTCATTCAGCAATTATTGTTGCTTGTTTCTAGTACAAGATTTTATTCTGTAGCCCAGGCTGGCCCATTGCAATCCTCCTGCCTCCTCCTCCTCTGTGCTGAGTTTTATTTAATCTTCATGTGCACTCGATGAAGTGCAGACATTCACTTATGGCCAGTGGCTTCCAGGTTAGAGAATCTAACGAGTGGGAAGTCACCGCCCTTCCACTCTGGGAGCTGTGTGAACACTACATGGAGGCGCAGAGCCTCCGGGGTGGGACAGTCAGCTGCCGCGGGGGTTGTGTTGTGTGCATCTCAGAACACCCAGCTCTGTCTTACGTCTCTCCAGCTTCATTGGGAAGCATCCTGGTCCCACCGAGCCTGAAGGCAGTGTTGAGGTCACGGTCCCTCTTGTCTGCTCCCAGCTATTGTACACTAAGGGTCGGAATAGAAAGATGAGGGAGGCTATGGACTCAGGTGTGCCATGCCCATCTGTGTTCTCACACAGTGACGAAGAGGCCTTTGGGTCCAGGCTGAGGGTCAAAGCTCACGTAGAGGTACTAGGCCTAGCTAGGTCAAATGAGTCTTGCTGTCTGCTCCGCCTGAGGCTCTGCCCAGGACCCACTCTGGTACCCAGCTGTGACCACCACCTCCTCTTTCAGGTGCTTCTGATGTAGAGGGGGAGGTGGTCTTCTCACCCAGCTGCTTCAGCTTAAAGAGAAAGTCAGAAAAAGCCACAGTCCCGAGTGGAGGACCTGCCTGCCCGAGACTGGCGCGGCTCTTGTCTAAGTCCGTGGGCCACAAGCCACCCGCCCACATTCAGACTGCTAGGCACCTGACTGACCCCCAAGCCAGGTGACCCACATGTAGAATATGTAGATGGACAGGCGTGCTAATAATTCCCATGGGTCCTCAGGTCCCAGCCCTGAATGCTGCTGATTCCTTCCTGGGGTCCTACTTTACTGCTCCAAGGAGCTTTGGTTGGAGGGAGGGCAATACTGTCTGAGGGGCCTGTGTGTGGAATGATGGCCAGGGGATTTGTCTACTGGATGCTCTGAGAAGCTTGGGCAAAGCCCACAGAAGCCATCCCTGGCCCCAGCTGGACTTCAGACACCTGATTGCCAGATGTCAAGAAGCCAGATGTGTCTCTTTACGCTCGTGTATGGGGGCCTTGGAGCACTCAGCTGGCAAGTCCAGGGTGCTGCTTCTGCAGGGAGGCCTCGGCTGAGATCGACTCTCTGTTCAGACTTGCCTCCTTGAGAAACATCTATGAGGGTGGCCTCAACTCACAGCACCTCAGCTGCCCCTTACTGGGATGGGACCGGACCATGGGACTTGGCTGATGCAGGACCCCTTCCTGGCTGTTGCTCCCTGTGGTCTCTGGCCACGCCTGCTGCCCGGGAGACTGCCGTGCCCTTACCTCTCCAGCCTTGTGTGACTGCCAGGTGCCCTTAAATCCCTTCTGGGAGCCACTTGCCCACATCAGGGTATTTACTAGAATACAATACTGGCCAGTGGGGTCCATGCCAGAAGGGGACCGGGTGCTGAGTCCCCCTCCCTGGTTCTCAAGGCTAGCAGCTGCCATCTTCTCTTACAAAGATAAGGCTTCTGACTGCCTGAGGTCTTGTGAAGACAAGGCAGAACTGACATTTACAAGGGGTCTTGTTTCACAAGCTCTGGCCATCTCTGGTTCTAAAAACATTACCAAAGTGCTTCAGGGCAGAAGGCTACCCTCCTATATGGGCTGGCTGTTTGGGGAAGACCCTGCTAACCAGTCCCTCTGAGACTGCCTGAGGCCACTAAGATGGAAGGGGAGGTACAGGATGGATTAGAGCAGAACCCATGATACTCACGCTAATACCCATCCCTAAAGCCTGCGTATCCACGTACCTAGGATACTGGCTGGAGAGAAGGCACCGGGATTATGTCACGGCTGCTGCAGGTTCCTTCTTGGTCTTCGTAATGGTCTTCCAGGGACAGCACATGCTTTGCAGCTAATTTTAACTGAGGATGACCTCTGTGGCACTGGCAGCCAGGCACAGGCTTCCCTCTGAGGTGCTGGTCTAATGGGCAGGCAGCCTCACCCTTGTGAGGAAGGCCACAGGGCCACCTGCAGGCTCCTGTCCTGACTTTCCAGGTCCCTGATGTCCAGATAAGGGACTCTGGTGGCAAGAAGTGCCCAGCTGCTAAGGTCCTGCCAGTTGTCCTTGCTGGGCGACCCAATCCACACTGGCACAAGGCCTCTCTGCAATTGGCTCCGTGTAACCCCATGTACTTTTGTCTCCCACCCAAGGGCTTGAGTACCAGAGGCCAAAGCACCAGATGTCCTGCGATGACATCGAGGTGCTCTCCACCGGGACACCCCTGCAGCAGGAGAGCCCTGAGCTGTACCGCAAGGGCACTACCCCTTCTGATCTGACCCCCGACGACAGCCCCCTGCAGAGCTTTCCCGCCAGCCCCACGGCCACCCCTCCGCCAGCTCCTGCCTCCAGGAACAAGATGGCCCACTTCTCCAGGCAGGTCTCTGTAGATGAGGAGCGAAGCGGGGACATCCAGATGCTCCTTGAGGGCCGCGGAGGGGACTATGCCCGCAACAGCTGGGGCGAGGAGAAGGCTGGGGCCTCTAGGGGTGTCCGCAGTGGTGCCCTGCGCAGCGGCCAGCCCACTGAGGACTTCCGCACCCGGGGCTCGGGCCACAAGCAGCCTGGCAACCCCAAGCCCCGGGAGCGGCGGACGGAGTCCCCCACCACGTTCTCGTGGACTTCTCACCACCGGGCAGGCAATCCCTGTTCTGGGGGCCCCAAACTGTCAGAGCCAGATGAGGAGCAGCTAAGCAACTACAAGCTGGAGATGAAGCCCTTGCTAAGGATGGACGCCTGTCCACAGGACACGCACTCCCAGAGACGGCGTCACAGTCGTGGTGCTGGGGGAGACCGGCGCTCTGAGGACCGGGGCTTTGGGCTGCAGAGACTGAGGTCCAAGTCCCAAAATAAGGAGAACCTCAGGCCAGCCTCCTCTGCAGAGCCCACGGTGCAGAAACTAGAGAGCCTGCGGCTGGGGGACCGGCCTGAGCCCCGTCTGCTGCGTTGGGACTTGACCTTCTCCCCACCCCAGAAGTCCCTGCCTGTTGCACTCGAGTCTGATGAGGAGACAGGGGACGAGCTCAAGTCCAGTACGGTAAGTGCTGCCTGCCATCGCAGGACAGAGGCAGTGGGACCCAGGGCCACCTCCTGGTCACTCTGCTTTGTGTGCATGTCCTGTCCAGGGGTTGGGGTGCAGCTAGTGTGGGCATCTACAGGTAGCAGAGATACTCTGTCACAGGGGCCACACTTGCTTTAGTCTACTTTGAGAAGGCTCCTGCTGGGATCGACCCTTTAGAAGCAGCGTGGGCGCTGGAGAGCTCCTGGAAGGGAACTAGTCTGCCTGGGACGGCATCCTGCCCGACTTGTTCAGACGTGCTGCTGTCGGTGGCTTGTGCTCTGGACCTGGGCTAGAAGAGGGCTGAGGCCCCTCTGTCCAGACATCTTTTCTTCCACGAGCATCTTCCATGTGTGCCAGATGCAAAAACTGGTTAGGGTCCAGCTCCCAAGAAGATGATTTACACGTGGGACAGTGGGATGGAACCCTGCAAGCCTGCCCTGCAGCCAGGCCCTAAGGTCTCCCTTTCTGTATTTATCCAAGCAGTAGGAGGTTGTTAGGAAGTCAGAGCATTGAGGTTCCTGGGCCCCATGACCTTTGGAGGTTTATCATGTCCCATGAGGTATAAGTCAGACTCCCAAACGAGATCACTTCACTGGACCCCAAGAACAACTTTTTGCCTGGCCAGACACCCCCTCTTCTTCTTTCCCTGCCCTAGAATGGGTCTTTTGAAGGAAAACAGCAGCCTCCCCTGGGCCAGAGAGGATGGGACATTTAAGGGGCCTTCTGGGATGGCTAAGCCCACAGCTGGCTCCGTGACAGAAGGCATGGGAGGGATGATGGCAACACAGAAGCCTGGTGCCCTGTGCACCAGTGGCCTCAGTGGACAGGGCCCCATTTACCTGCTATGGCACGGATCACTACCCTCCGGTGCCTTGGCTTTATGTGACAAACTGGGTTTCTGAGTATCTGGCTGTGTGTGCAGAGGTTGCAAAGGAGCTCCCCATAGGAGTGCTCTGTAGGATGTTATTTGTATGGGTCCCACACAGAGGCCCAGAGGAACCCTCTGCAGGGTTCGCGATGCTGCTGCAGCAGGGGTTGGTGTCCCTCTCAAGGGACCTGGGGATGCTGTGGTTTCATCTGACAGTCACTTGCCCCAGGTGAGACGTTTTCCGTGGCCCTCGATTCTCCTTGAAGTCTTTCTCATCGCTGCGATTCTAAGATGTTTCCTCTGCTCTGGTTGCTGCTGGGACCACAGCACTAGCTTGGGCCTCACCCTGCCGGCACACAGCCTGCTGTGCAGTTGTGCGCATGCGGAGTGTGTGGCTATTTCGGGAGCAGCACAGCAGTGGGCAGGGGGTGGGAGGTTCAGGAGTAGTTCTATATTTAGCCCACTTCACCGTGTCAGCTTTTTTGGGTGCTTTAAGACGGAGCCTCTGGCTGGGAATGTATCTCAATGGTAGAGTGCACTTGCCCAGTGTACATACGGCCTAAGTTCAGGCCCCAGGACCACTGAACAGGAAAAGCAAAGTATTAGCCACACCCACAACCACAGCACTCCTGAGCTTGCTAAGGGAGAAGCACCAAGAGGTCAGCCCAGCCTGGGCTACATAATAAGGCTGTCTTTAGAGGGAGCACAGCGTGGGAGATGCTGCGTGAGCTTCAGGGCATGAGTTTGATCCCTGGAACCATGTTTTTTGTTTTGTTTTTTAAAATATCAGCCACAGTGGCACATGCTTTATAACCTCAGCCCTGGGGACAATAGAGACAGTAGAGACCACTTGGTGAGCTCCAGGCCAGGGAGTGCCTATGTCCAAGTAGAATGAGGTGGGAGGCTCCTGAAGAAGCCTGGGATTGGCCTCTGACTTCAATATGTATGTGCATACATGTTCACCCATGCATACAATACATGCATGAACATCCACACAATGCATATACACATGCACAACCAGGCTGCAATGACACACACCTTTTATCCCTGTATTCCCTCGATATGCAAAACATAGGGACTCGCCACAGGCTGGCCTTAAGTGTGGGGTGGGAGAGCCAGAGGCTTACAATGCAGGGGCCCTTTACCCTAGGGCTTCCAGCTAGGGTGAGTGATCCGGGACACTCTTTCACTGCCCGAGGCCACCCGCACTCCGAGGATAGAAATTGAAGAACTCCAGTCCCACTCCATGGTCCCAACTTCCTGAGAAAGTAGGCAGGATCTCTGTAGGTGCCAGGCTGTCCTATGGGTCTGAGGGGACGTTAGGCAAGGCAGATGGAAGGTGAATGTGTCAGTGGTGACCATGAGTGGCCTCTGGGAGGTTGGCTGTCAGGCATCTCAACACCTCGATGTCCCCTCCCAGTGCAGGGCTCTGTACAGTATGACCCATCCTGTGTCCTGGTCTGGGAAGGTAGCTTCTGATTGGTAGCATCACCACTTCATTCAAGTTGTCTGGCAGTGGCCTGTGGATGGGTAGGAGAGACCCAGGGCTCTGGCTCATAAAGTCCTAGCCACAGTGAACTCTGTGGTCCTCTCTACATCTTCGAAGTGCTGGGCAGAACACTAGTCGCCTGATCTAGACTTATCATTCCTGGGAGCAACTACAGATGATTCCTGGTGGTCATGTCACTTTGTTGATGGGTGGACACTTGATGAGTATGGCCTGGTCCCAAAGCTATCCTTCACCTCTGCCCTATGACATACCTATGGGCCTGGGGCTCAACTAAACATCCCAGAAGGGTATGGAGCAGTGGGATGGCATCGGGGCAGGACCTGCCCTTGGCCAATGCTAATGTTAAGGCCTTTTCCACGTCCTTGCAAGGCTGGCTCAGCCCAGATGTCATGTAAACACTAGAGTTCAAAGGTGACTCTACCCTAGTAAAAACAAGGCCCTGGAGGCAAGCCTCCTTGTCCCCTCCTGCCATGCAGAGCCTGGGTTTCCATCCACTCTCCAGCAAGGTGGAACAGGACAATGGGCTGGGTTGCTGGACCCAGGCAGGACTGACTATTGTTCCGTTTTAATAAAAACCCAGAGACAGAAATTGGGGTTCAACCGAAAGCCAAAAAAGTAAAACAGCCAGTCACTGGCTCTTACCTCAATCTCAGTCTGAAATGGCGATCCTGCCTCCAGGAATCTCAGAATGAGACTGTGTGAGAACTGTCTCCTCCCATTTTATAATCCTCTCTAGTTCTAGGATTAAGTACGTGCACCATTATCACCTAGTTTCTGTGGCAAGCTAGTGTGGCTACAGGGATTAAAGGTGTGTGTCATTGCGGCCTGGTCTGTAAGGCTGGCCAGTATGGATGCTTTACTTTTCTGATCTTCAGGCAAGCTTTATTTATTAAAATACAAATGAAATGCCACTACCAAATACTTGGATTTTTTTTTTTTTGACAGTTTCTCTGTGTAGCTTTGGAGCCTGTCCTGGAACTCCCACTGTGGACCAGGCTGGTCTAGAACTCAGAGATCCGCCTGCCTCTGCCTCTGTGCTGGGATTAAAGGCGTGCGCCACCTCTGCCTGGCTTCCCAGGGAATTTTTAAAAAGCCCTTGCTTTGGCTGTGAAGGTAGCTCAGTAGTATAAAGCACTTGCCTAATGTAATCACTAGCATCACAAAGTCAAACATATGTATTTAAGAAACCCTCTACTTAGCCAGCCATGTGGTATACACCTATAACTCCAGCATTCAAAAGGCTGAGCCAGGAGAATCAAGATTGAGTTCACTCTGGGCTATCTAGCAATAAATAAGGGGGAAAGCTCCCTGAAGCCTATGGTCTAGTTGAGCAAACATCTTGGTCTATTATAAGCCAATGTCTCTGGCAGACAAGGAGCAGCCCCCTTTCGTGTGGAGTCTCATGGGCCTGGGATGTGAGCTAGAAGGTGCATGTGTGGTCAGCAGGCTGGGTACCACGTCTACTCAGTGGATGAACTGTAGAGCTGGAGGGTGGGGCCAGATGTGCTGGCCTTGCACAAGCAGGCCTGGCTGAGACTTCTGCAGTGCTGGCTAATGCGCTGCTCTCTCGACTGCTGGCTGTCCAGGGCAGAGGCAAGGCCTCCTCTAGGATGGGCCTGTGGAGGCGAGGTGCAGGAGCGGGCAGCTGGCCAGGCAGGGGTCTTGGGCCCTTCTAGGCAGTGGCTGTCATGGGGGTGACAGTGAGCCACACCGAGAAAGGTGGAGTTAAGGGCTTCAGGAAGTGCTGGGAGAACCTAGGTGCTGTGGGCAGCAAGTAGGCCTGCAAAAGGTGAAGAGCAGGTGAAGATTCCAGGTGACCCCTTGGAGAGCTTCCCGCCAGGTTCACGAGAAAGATTAGTGTAGAAAGCAAGGGTACCAGTGAGCAGCCCTGCAGGAGGGTAAGCCCTCTCTGCCATGGCTGTGGGCTACTCCCATTTAGGCACCAGTGTGGAAGGAGGCCCCGCATTGGCATCGCTCTCACCCGTCTTCTCTGTTCCAGGGCTCAGCTCCCATCTTGGTCGTCATGGTGATCCTGCTCAACATTGGAGTCGCCATTTTGTTTATTAACTTTTTCATCTGACGAGATTGTTGTGACCACGGAAGCAATGATGTACAAAAGGGACGTTAAAAGCAAAACAAAAAGGGGAATCTTGACTCGGACAGCCCCATGACTCCTGTCTTTCCACGGAAGAACAACATGACTGGGTATCACTCACAGTATGCCTTTTTTCTGGGTAATGTTTTTTGGATTTTAGCCAAAATTCTTTGCTTGTATAACACGATGCTGTGTGGCATGGCAGGAGGAGGCCGGCATGCCATCCCTCCAGCGTGGTGTGAAAGGGTCCCGGGGATCTTCTTCGTGTTTCCTGCCGGGTGTGGAAGGTGTGAGAGGGGGCACCTTCACCAGGGTGCCCGTCTGGCCGGGGGAGGGGGATGGCTGCAAGGTAGCGCAGCTGTGGAAGGCGAGTGGCTCTGCCCTCCTGTCTGGAGTAGCTGCTGGGAGTGTGGGCCCGGGCCCAGGGACAGACAGGGACAGGGTGTCCTGGCCTCTGTCTCCACGGAGTCTGTGCTGTGTACCTGTGGAGGGAGAGGGAAGCCCCTGCTCTTCTTCCCAGAACAGACCATGATCCCTCTTCTCGGCACTGCCCCACGGCCCTCCTAAGGAGGCTGCCTCCCCACACTGAGTCTTATGGCCAAGTCTGTTCCCCTGCTGTCCTCTGCTCACTCATTGTCGGCCCTGTCCAGCCATCCTCCCTCCAGACCCAGGGAGGCCATGCTGCAGACGTCCAGGGCTAACCCCTATCTGGCCAGGCACATCTAAGCCCTGATGCCAAGGGGCCATGGCCCACATGCCCCGGACAGCCTGACAGCACGCCTGGGCTGAGCATGTGACGTTTTGCACCTAGTATGCAGGATGTATATTCAGGCTTCCGTGTCCCTGGCAGTGACGCCCCATGGAGGACGTCACCTCTCACTGACCTCCACGGGGTCTCACATCTTTGCACTGTGCCTGCCTCGACTACCCCAACAGATATGCATATTCCCTCCAGATGCCTCAGTGCTACTCCAGAGCGAGTCTGGTCCCGGGACAGGAATGTGGTTGAAGCCAGTGGCTTGAATGTCCTGGAGACTGTTGCATACCCAGCACTCCCGGATGTACAATGTAACTTGTTTCAGTCAAACAACAGGTTCCTCATGTCTCTGCCTTCTCTACCAGGGTTGTTCCCTCATCCAAACAAACGAACAAGGGATGCCAGCTCGACTGGTACCCGCAGCTCCGTCAGTCTTCTTGGGTGCAGCCCGTCTGTCTTATGGACTCTGCCTTGCTTTGCTCGTGTTCAGCTGTTCTCTGCTACCTTTCGAGCAGATTTCTTTACTACAGTGCACTGGATTGCTATATTTTTAACCAGAAATAAACTACAGATTAGAGCATGTTCCAGCGACACTCAGCTTTATTGTTTCCGTTATCCACCCTGTTCCTTAGCCACTGCCTGTCCCTTCTCCCAGGCTGGTGTGGATCAGGGGTCAAGGTGGGGGAGAGGCTCAGCAGGGGCCCTGATGCATTTCCAGTGTTTCTAAAGGGTTCCATCTTTTTGTACGGCTTACTTTTCCATTCACGTTTTTTTAATCAAGAGGTTGCTGCAAATCTGGCGTGAACCAAATAAAGATTCCTGCTCTTTGCAGCCATGAGAGCCGTCCCTACTGGACTATGTGAATCATAATTCTGTCTGCAGAGGTGAGGGGCTCAGTGTGCATCCTAGGAGCTACATGGCCCAGAAGGGTGCCGACTCATGAAGGTGGCACGGTCACTCACGTCACCCTGACAGATGCACAACCCGCACATGCCTAAGAGGCTCTCCCAGGACAGCACTCATCCACGCATCCGCTGTGACTAATATTACCACAGAACCAAGTCCACAGCCTGGCACTCCACTGGTAGCCTGCAGTACATGCAGCAAAGTCTCTAGTCCTGGTGGATTCTAGGCAGAGGTGATGAAGCCCGAGACACACACTGGGTCCTGGGGGCTCTAGCAAGCTGCCCTGCAGTGAAGGAGACATCTAAGGCTGCTGTTCTCCCATCTGTGCAGAGCCCACCTCCTCCCTGAAGGCAGAGTAGATGCAGCATGTTGAGCAAGAGGAGGATGGTGGCTGGTGGGGACAGAACAGCATGTTGCTCTGGCTCCCTGGGTACACAGCATGTGATGGGTTTTAACTAAGATCCAGCCCAGACTCAGAAGACACACTTTCTTCCAGAATGACGAGAAATCCTTCCTGGAGGAGGCGGAAGACACCCAAGGTCCTTGGTGCCTGTAGCATGGCTGTACCGCTGGGGAGCACTGAGTCCTGCACACTGAAGGCTCATGCTGGCACATATGGGGTGCATGGATCACAATACCAAGATCTAGGAGTCCCAATGTCACAGAGCAGGCAACAGCACAGAGCCCAGGCTAACTGGTCATGATGGTGATGGTCAGAAATCCCACACAGCACCCACAATGCAAGGGTCACACACAGGATCTCGGAGAGCACAGAGAGCAGACTGTTTTCCAAGAAAGTTTCTGCTTTGGGCCGCACCACTGACAAACCCTCGACCCTAGGCTCCTCCCCATGCACACTACTCCCAGGAACCACAGCCATGGCTGCCTCTGGCCAGGTCGGTACCCAAGGCAAGCAGAGCGCAGCCACACATCCTCCAGTTTCTTCCTGCTCACTGGCCAAACAGGTCCAGTTTAGACAGACCACAGAGTGAGCATCAGGGATGAACATTCAGGGAGACGAGAGGTTCTGGGGTGAGTCTTGGTTGCCCCCCACATCCCCCCACAGCCCTTGAATGGCTGGGCAGTTCTAGGCAGTAACCCCTGCACAGACATCAGGCAGGCCCTGCTCCAAGGGTCTCTTAGCTGTTTGTTTTGTCCTCAAGGGGACGTGGGGTGTTCTGCTCTCCCAGCTTAAGCTCAGTTTTACTTCCTGCTCTTGTCTTCCCACTACTGCAGCCTCCGGTCCTGGAAGCTCAGCACAAAGTACCTCCTAGAGTCCAACATGTCTCCACGCTTTGTGAGCGACTAACAGCCACACGGCTCTGCAGTTACTTCACCATAACAGTGAGTTAGCATACAGACAAAGAAGGGATTGTGAGCCCTTAGCTCTGCTGTCTCACTGAGGTCAGCTGCAAGTCAAGCACTCACCAGGACAATCAAATGTCCCCAAGTGCCAAGAACTGTCTGTCCTAGGTACCTTGGCCTTTAAAGAAGAAAAGGTATAGCTGGCTTTGTTGAAATTAACAAACAAAACCAGCTAAGCTGCATTCCAGTGTGAATTCTGGGAACATGCCCACAAGACCCAAGCTCCCTCTCCCTGGGGAGCTACATGAGGCCTCCATGGCAGCATGAGAACAAGGGTGCAGGTGTGTGGCAGGAAGGGAAGCCCTTCAAGGGCAGTGGCAGCCCTCACGTGGCCAAGCAAGCGCTCTCCAGCCCTAGTAGGCACTGCTGCTGGAGCCTGCTTCTTCACACACGCACGCACGCACGCACACACACACACACGCACACCCCCAGTGTGGCCAGGCTGAAATGCTCAGTCCCTTACCAAACCTCAGAGAAATCCTGGGACTACACCAAGGTGGGAAGTGGGCACATTCCACAGGAGCTGGACTGTGGGGACACGGGTCAAAGGTTTCCAAGGTTGTCTGACCAGGCCACACACATCTACCTCACTTCTGGGCTGGCCCGTAGCCCATCCACCCCAGACTGCGCATCAAGATGCAGACTCCCATGTGTAGGTAAGCACTTCAGGCTGACTTATCCTGCCCTTTGCCCTAACCCACCCAGCTGCAGATGGGTCTCGGTTAGGTGCTGGTCCCCTTCCCTGTTGACAATGCCTGCTAGCACATGGCTTTCTGTCTACCTTGGTGACCCTGACTCAACTTCAGTGAAGATCATCCCAGTATCAGAGCTCTCTCTATGGGTGATGTCTGAGGCTGTTGGGAATCATGTCCTAAAGGCAAACATAGTAGCTTTCATGTTGCAGCCTCCCCTGAACTGTGCAGAAACAGAAACAGGCACAGCCTGCGGGGTACACAGTTCAATTCTGCCTACCAAAGGGGCTCTGTTCTCTCGGGATATCCCACGCAGGCCATTCTGAGTCCACAGCACAGACACTACTATCCAGGGTGGGTGGGCAGACACTGGGTACAGGCTGAAGACTCAGGGCACGGGGTGGCATCAGGTGGTGCAGCGTCACTCCTCCAACCATGAGACCCAATGTCCGGCAAACGCCGCCAGCCTGATCACTGCCCCACTGGGAGCCCAGATATCTGTAGATGCAGGTCCACGGACAACACCCTCACACACAGTGACTCTCTGGGCTGGCACTGCTGAGCCTGCTGTTGCCCACCGGTCAGCCCTCCCTTCCAGCAGGCCGACTTCTAGCCAGCTGACTGCACCATTCAGCACTCCCGGAAGGAAAGCCACCCAGGTGACCTGAGGACTGTGTGCTGCGCTTCACGTGCCCACGACACTGGTGTAGATGCTTTTTTGTGACTGAGGCAAGCAACAGTCTTCATCTGCTTTACCTTTTTCTGCTCTTTTCTCTTGCTGCATGCAGACCACCCACTAATGCAAGTGCTTTGTGGGCAAGGCTGTTCCTGCCTTGGCCTCTTCATCTGGAAACAGCTTGGTTAATCAAAAACTGGAAAGAAATCCTCTCTAATGAATGTAACTTTCAATCAGATTTCACACCAGAAGCAAGGGACACTCAAGATTCAAGTCTCTGCTCCTTTACTTAATAAACTCATTTAAAACCACAGGAAGCTTGTCTCATTTCATTACAAACCATTCCTGAAGCCCTTCTGCCACAGGTGCAGTCCCTCCCAGCCTGGAACAGGATCCCCAACAGAACACCCAGCCCGAAACTTCTGTACTGTTAACTCCTCGTTCCAGCACCAGGTGGGAGCACAGGGTGCTGGGATCTCTCACGACACACTCCACCTTTGTGGGCAGAAAGAGGGTAAAGACAGGGCTGAGCCCTCCTACAGCCTGAGCCTCCTCCATCTGAACAGGGCACCCCATCTCCCTCATCCTGGACATGCCCCAGCTTCTGAGTCCTGCCTCTGTCACCTGAGACCAGTAGTCAGGCTCAAAGATGCTCCAGCTGTCTCCACCCTTCCACTGTGGCTACCGCTGTGCTGACAGCTACCCGGGTTTCCACAGGACACGACTGGATCACAAACACTGGGTCAGACCACATGACCAAATGCTGAGTGTTCTGGAGAAACAAGGAATAGTCCCTTGGGAGCGCTTTGCTCTACGGTGCTAACCAACCCATGGCGGCAGCAGCACTTAGTTCATTGGCACACGGATCTGAGTGACAGATGGCACATTGACCTAACATTCCTTCATATAAAGGACCAGCTATCCCTCTGTGGAAACCCGTGTCTATTTTCTACAGCATACCAGAAAGGGGGGTTCTACGTGCAAGACTGTAACTTCTGACCAGAACTGGTTGCTCTGGCAGAAAGGCTTCTTCTAGCCTTGACATCTTTATATTTCTGTTTCATCATCTGGATAGACTTGCTACCTGTAGCAATTCACTCTGAAAAGTCAGAATAAACATCACTATCAAACCATTTCTTAAAAAAATCATACTTAGGGGCTGGAGAGATGGCTCAGAGAATAAAAGCACTGGCTGCTCTTCCAGAGGTCCTGAGTTCAATTCCCAGCAACCACATGGTGGCTCACAACCATCTGTAATGAGATCTGGTGCCCTCTTCTGGCCTGCAGGCATACATGGAGGCAGAATGTTGTATACATAATAAATAAATAAATCTTTAAAAAAAAAATCATACTTAGAATCCCAGCACTAGGGAAGCAGAGTCAGGTGGATCTCTGTGAGTCCAGCCTGATCTAACTGGTGAGTTCCAGAACAGCCAGAGCTACATAGTAAGAACCTGCATTCAAAACAAAACAAAACAAAAAAATAGGGTTTCCAGCCTGCTTGGTGGTTCCCTTTGTTATGATTCAACTCTACCAACCTCAAAAGATCCAGGGCCTTTAAGTGATCCCCAGCCTCAGCTAATGGCATGAATTGGGCAGCTTGCTCAGCTGCTCCTGGGGATACCATTCCCAGCCCCCCACCCACCCACCCAGGGGCACAGACTACTGACAAGAGGAGGCAAAAAGGCACAGGTGGCCTGCACTCCAGATGACCCTGCTCCAGCAGCCCAGGCTGGACATACCCTAACTCGTAATACTGGGCATCCCCAAAAGATGGCGGCAGTGGCTGTGGAGCCATGACCGTGCCCTTCCCACCGCACCGCTACTTGGTGCGTTCTGTCTTCTTGCACTCAGCCTTGCGCCCCATTCACCCCGTGGGCGTGCAGGGCAGGACAGGCAGCAGAGACTTCCCGACAAGGAGCCGTCCTCAGAGCTTTTCTGTTTCTCCAGCTGTGGTCTACAATCAGTCTCGCTATGGGGTTCAGTCTGGCCAGGCTCTCTCTTTCTCCCTGCCTCAGCCGTGAAGTAAGCACTGGTGTGCTGGAGTACTAGACCCATGGCAATGGGGGCCCCCACTCTATGGCCAAGTGGCAAAGGGCTGATGCCATGAAGGGCTAGGTTCTTGCCCTGCAGCCTCCCTATCATTTCACAGGAGACAGCCCTGTGCCCAGGAGAAGGTGTCACTACTTCCTCCTCAAAAAGACTGCAGTGGCGGGGCTGGAGAAGGCAACAACTCAGAGCTTAAGAGCTCCTGCTGCCTTTCCACAAGACCAGGTCAGCTCCCAGCACCCACAAGACCAGGTCAGCTCCCAGCCCCACAAGACCAGGTCAGCTCCCAGCACCCACGTCACAGGACTTACAACCATGTGTAACTCCAGCCTTTCCACAAGACCAGGTCAGCTCCCAGCACCACGTCACAGGACTTACAACCATGTGTAACTCCAGCTCCAGGGATGTGATACCCTCTTCTAGCCTCCATGAGCACCAACATACACATTCATGGAAGACAAAAATACATGTCTAAACCAGGCGATGGTGGCACACAACTTTGATCCCAGCACTCAGGAGGCAGAGGCAGGCAAATCTCTGAGTTCAAAGCCAGCTTGGTCTACAGTGCAAGTTCCAGAGCAGCCAGGGTTACACAGAGAAACCCTGTCGTCGTCGTCCCGTCCGCCCCCCCCCCCCTGCCATACACATCTGAAAATGAGGGAAGAAAAAACCCTAATAACATTGTAGTGGAGCCAATGGACATATCCATGCACCCATAATATTCTACCATGAGACTCACAGCACCAAACCAAGCGGCAGAGAAGGCCAACTGGCACAAGAGATCTAAGCACTCCACAGCAGCTCTGGGTGACTGTGACACATACTCATCTCCTCGTTCTGTGAAGAAAGAAAACCTTGGAGCACATGGCCCAGTTTTATTAGGACAAGAGCACATATCCTGTGGGTTCCCCAAATGTCCATCTCACTCTAACCTTCACTCTGTGTGGACAACAGCTGCGGTCAGGGCAGTGAGTTCTTCCTCAGACTGCAGCCTCCGCAGGGGCCTCCTCATGCCTGGTTTAAGGGCACCAGTGATGTTGAAGCCATTGCTCAGTCTAATGTTTGGCCTGTGCCATGTCTTGACCTGCATCATCAATGAATGTTTTCGCCATAGCATGGGCTACTTTCAGCACCTTCTTCTCCTTTGCATCAGGCCCCATGTGGTTCCGGGCAAGCTTCAGCCAGTACTGTTTAGTTCGCGACAGGTACTCTTCGTACTGCTCCCCAGGCGCCACCTCTGGGTGCTGTGCATCTTTCCATCCCAGAAGGAAGAATGAAATGGAGCATACTCAGTCAGGAAGTTCAGAGGGATCAGGGCACTGCTGCACTGAATGGCAAGCTACCCAGACCCACCCTAGACACACGCAGTGTTAAACAGGCCTCCCATGGAAGCACTGCGCAGAACAGTCACAGCTGACTGGGGTTCTCACCTGCTCCCTCCTCAGCGCTGTCCTCTGTACTGTCCCCTTCCTGGTCCTCATCACCCCCCTCTGCACCTTCTTCATCTGAGCTGCTGTCCTCTTCCGAGTCTGTCTCCTCCAGCCACTCCTGAGATTCTGACAAAACAAAACCAACACAGGGTTCTGGCTACAGCCGAGGGGTCACGGGAGCGGACACTACTCATAAAAACCTTCCTTCTACTCAGGGACTGAACAGGAACCCCAACTCTCCTGCCCTGAAGCCTGGGATTAACAGATCAGCACATGCCTCTCAGACCTCAGAGCAACTTGGAAGTGATACTGTGGTGGACACCAACTCCAGCCATACTGCCATCCTACCTGTGGGCACCTGAGTGGAGGCTGCCTCTTCCTGGACCCCTACAGCCCCAGGAGTTCCCAGGAGACGGTGACAGACCCTGCACTATGGGTAGTGCCTCTCCCTAGACATCATTGCAGGTTTAGTTTTGAATCTCAGAAAAGTGAAGGACGGAAATGAGGGAAGGAGGCAGGAGGCACACTGGTAGATGTATTTGAGTATTCAAGGACAACCTGGTTGTTATAGCAAGTTCCAGGTCAGCCAGGAATACACAGTGACACTGTCCAATAAAGAAAGAAAGAAAGAAAGAGAGAGAGAGAGAGAGGGAGGGACGGAGGGAAGGAAGGAAGGAAGGAAGGAAGGAAGGAAGGAAGGAAGGAAGGAAGGAAGGAAGGAAGGAAGGAAGGATGGATGGATGGATTTGGGGCCAACAGCAGACAAGTATAAAATTGGGATGTCATGATTTCTGAGCAGTGATGGAGAGAGCGACCACCTCAGAGTACCAGCCTCAAGTTCTGCCTGGTCTGCACTGACCTGGGAGAAGATGCAAGGCACATGTAGCAGTTCTGACCCAGGTACTAGTGACCTGTGCTGTTACCTACTTTGCTCCTGTTAGCACTCAGAGCACATAGGTGTGTGCCAAGTGAGCCTCCCTCTATCCCCCAGGTTCTTTTCAGGGAAACCTGGCCCAGAGTCAAGAGCAGAGGTCCCTGCAAGGCAGGGCACAGGCTTTCTTAAGAGTCTCATTCCATATAGAGGTTTCACCCAACCCAGCTTACTTGGATCCATCTCTACTAAGGTTTTCCATTCTTCCATCTTGTGAAGGTCAAGGCAGTAGAGGTCACTAAGCGTCACCTGGCGATCACCAGCTTCAAACATGCCACCATAGACATAGAGCAGTCCATGCTTGACGGCCAGCATGGCATTTGAACGCGGACATGGCTCCTGCCCAGTGCTGCTGGCCTCCAGAGCACTGTCTTCAGCCTTAGGTGGGGATCGCACCGGCAGCCCAGAGGGAGCAAGCACTTGTTTGATGGTGATCACTGTCCCATCTTCAGTCACCACCTCTTTTATCACCTCCAGTGGCTCGGGGGCACCAGTCCCCCGACTCTCCTGTTCAGTGGCACCTTCATGTTCCTCTACTTTGCCCCGCCTCCGTTTCTTCTTCTCCGACTTGGGGCCCTGTTAACACAAATCAAGCTGCACAGCAGGGCAGTGACAGCCCTCCGTCTACCACGCCAGTCAACATGCCATCTAACATGCTACCCCCGGAAGAGGTATGGAGTAGCGCAGGAGTGAGCAGACATTCCAGGTAGCCAGGATGGCAGTGAGGAACGGCCTCCTAGCCATCACTGTAATGAGAGACAGTCATTCCTGAGTCCCACACTGGGAAGCACCCAGGTAAGACCAGGCCTGGCTAAAATGCAGACAAAGGTGTCTGGCTCTTCTTGGGAAATCCTACCCATTCACACTGTCACTCACAGAAGGGATGCAGATTACTCCCAGCCAACAACAGGACCAGATGACAAGAGGGTCAGCACCCCACTCTGATCCTCAAGACCATCACCAGCACTGAGGTACCCTCCTACTGGGTTCCCCTGCAAGAGGACATGTACTCTGTCTCCCTGGCCACTCTGCAGAGTATAGCTGAGTGGCTCTGTAGCCTCTGTCATCTGGCAGAACACCATGCTCACAAGATGCATTTACTGAGCTATATTCAAATATTCCAGCTCTGACCACCTCCAGCCAACCTGGACCTGCTCCCTGTTCTAGACACAAGGCCCACTCCATCCTGAGGCTGCAGTGGGCGTCTCATACAGAACAGCTCCTGAAGGACACCTTGGGGCCTGAGGACCAGGTAATCTGGAAATAGAAGGCTGACCACACACTGGGTTCAGTGCTTTGGGATCTCAGAGACCCTGAGTGGCCATGCCTGGTATAGCTTCTCAGAGCAGGGCCGACATGTGCAAGGTTTTCTATCATATCATATCTATGTCTATCATAGACCCTTCCACAAGGCTGAGCCCACAGCAGGTACTAGTGCTCGCATACTGTGGGCACTCAGAGCAGTTTCTTTGTGCAGATGCCAGGGCGACCTGGGACGATCACCTGCTAGTCTGTCTACTCCAGGTAGGTCCTGGGCAGCAGCTGCACTGAGAAGGACAACGGAAAGGGTGATGGAAACAGGGCTGAGCTCAAGCAACAACAGACATTAACCGGCACAGAGAACCTGACAATGCTCAACATCTCAGCTCTGCCAAGGAGTGATGGATGACACCAAGAAGGAATGGGGACCACAAGTCTAGTCACCCAGGACCCACACAGAAGAGTACATGGGCCTTAAAAGGAAGCAACAAGGCTTGAGAGTGGGTAGGAGACAGACAGGTAATATGGAAGACTCTCAGGAGCCTAGGCTACCTTTAGCTGTGCCGCGAACCAGCGACTCCTGGCAGGATCGTAGATATATAAGTCACTAAAGAATGAGCCCTCCAGGCTCTCCTCCTCCTCCTCATCACACACGCCCCCGAAGACCAGTATCTGATGATTTGGAGCCACGGCCACAGAAAAGCCAGACCTTGGAGTAGGCTTGACCCCTGAGGGGTTAATCCGGGTCCAAGTCCATTTGCCTGTCAAAGAAAATAGAGGAAGGGGTAAGAGGGGACACTAAGAGCCAAGGAAGAACAAAAAAGATCCTTGGGCACCTGGAATAAGGGTAATTGCGAGCATTTGAAACTATTTAGGCATGGAAACTCACTTTGTCCACCCTTCTCAAAGCTCAACTGTGTGACACTGTCTATGCCCAGACCTCGCCTTCTAAGGAACTGTGGAACCAACGGCCGAAAAGCAGAGAGACAGATGTGGAGGTGACATCTTGCTAGAGGAGGATCATGGGCTAAAATATACCTCACGGGGGTGCTAAGCCAGCTCACCCAGCCCTGGATGACACCACCTCTCATCGGGGACAGCTGCTCTCAGCTTTCCCAACAGGTGCCAAATTATCCCGACACATGGGAAATGTCTTCCCATTACTTCTAGAAGAAAGAACTGAGATTGTCCCTCACTAAACATTAAAAAAGTACTGGTGACCATGCACTAGGTAGTGTCTGATGAGGCCCACAGTGCGGGTAGGACTCTGGGCCTGCCACTAGTGGTCCCCAGTCAACTCATCATAGCAGTAGGTGCTGTGGGGAGGGATTAGAGCATGTAGCATGGAGTTAGCGAGGCCCATCATCCACACTGTGCATCTACAGAGGGAGCGCTGCTCATAACACGGGACTCCCTTTTCATGGGACCTGCTTGCTGGGCCAAGGGACAGCACCACACTGTCCAGCCTCCAGGTTGAAGATTCACAGGTCCCCAATCCTAGGTTCCTGCCAGCAGTGGCAAATGACTCACATTTGAGCACACAGTATTACATATCCTAGTAATGTCTGTGTGCTCTTGAGTAAGAACACTCTTTAAAATGCCAAGCAAGGACAGAACCACAGCAGCTCCTCTTTCCCATCTCTCACGCCTCATCTGCCCTCACATATGGCTCCACACCTCGGGGCTGAGCGCGCATGTTCAGGGAGTCCGCCCAAAAGTGTCCTCCCCAATCTTACCTCTCAGCATGAAGACGATACCCGAGAATAACACAAATACAACACATGGTTTTTGAGGGGGACACAGCAGCTGAGTGACATGGGCTCCTGCTGCCTTCCAGGGCACACTGAAGGCTCACCCAATGTCACTGAAGGCACCACAGTCCAACCACTCCTGAGAAAGGTGGTCTGGTCCTTGGCTCTAGACTGGCAACAGGGAACTCAATGCAGCTCCCATTTTGATAAAAGGGACACAGTCTTCGCTTTTGCCCAGAGGCTAAATGTAACCCACCCCAGGGCCACACATCCAAGCCACCATCCTCAAGCACAGCAGTACCTTCTCCCCCTTCCTCAGGCTTCAGCAGGAACATGTCTGAGTGCTGGGTGCCTTTGTCCACATCTTTCTTGACTCTCTGCAAAACACAGAAGTCTTGAGAACCAGCCAGGCTGCAGCAGCACCTAACAGGAGCTGCAGTCCCATGGAGAGCACAGTTATGGCAGAGCGATTTTAAAGCCACCCCCAATGGCCAGTCATGCTGGATCACTGCAGTGTGCTCTGCCACAGAATTCCTGTGCATCCACGGGTCTGAACCATGTCACTCTGGCTCCTATGTATCATCAGAGGGCACAGCTGCACTGGCACTGTGTGGAGAGAAGCGTGCCAACACCATTGACAGACCTCCACAGATCCCGGGTCCTTAGCCTTCAGCTTCAAACAGTGATGCTGACCGACTGTCAGCCCTAAGGCTACAGCACAACCATCTCCTACTCAGCACCCCAGGGCCCAGACAGCTGCTTGTCAAGATCATCACCCTGAGAAGGATGCCAGTCCACTTAAATGTCTTCCTGTACTGTTTGTGCTTAATTCTCAGTTTCAATGCGCTTGATCTTGTGGTCTTTACGTCTACAAGAAAAACTGAGAGACAGCACAGAACCACTGTCCTGGCAGCTGTAGCTACTAATCCTACCCAGGTACATGCAGATGCTACACTGATCAGAAGGACCAACCAAGCCACACAGTCCTCATTTTCCCTACTGTTGCTTCTCTCCCCCAGGGTGCCATTCAGGTCCTACATGTCCTGCAGGCTGGCTAAGCTCTGCCCTAGGGAACCACTATTCCCTTTCCATCTGTACTGCCCAGAAGGATGTGGCAGGAATGGCAGGTGGGAGGTAAGCGGGCACACGGGGCACTGTACTTAGAGACTAAGTACTGGTCTCGGGTTGTTTTTGTGTCAGTTGTAATGAAAACAGCAAGTCTGACCCTCTGGCTCCCTAAGCTCCCCCTCCCACATACGCTCCACCACTGTGATACCATCTGCCATGAGCCATCCATTTCCAATCCTAGATTTTCGGGGTCCAAACTCATTTTATAGCCAAGTGTGCCCTCACAGTCTGGGAGGGCTGAAATAAATAACCTCGCTTCTTTTTAAGCCCTCAGCCTGTAGCATCTTACTTCCCTCTCAGGAACAGGGCCACTGTGTGTACCAAGGACTTCTAGGCTTGCTCATCTAAAAGAGACTTCATGTGCACCTTGAGTGCACTCAACTTTGCTGAAAATAAAGCCATGAGAACACTACCTACAGGTGGGGACTGCAGAGGTCCAGTAACACATTCCACCTGCGACACTCAGAGCAGACCCAGGGAAGCCAGAGCTTAAAGGAGAGGCAGGGAAACACTAGGGGTTAAAAGGCTTCAGCATGGCTGCGGGAGAACAGGGAGACGGGGAGGTGAATGTGGTTTACCCAAAACTCAGGATGCATGAAAACCCTTAGAGACCCACTATCTCTTAACTAAATTTTAAAATATAATTTAAAAAGTAACAATAAAAGGAGCTTGGCTGGACACAGTGGCACACACCTTTAATCCCAGAACTGGGAGGCAGAAGTAGAAGGATCTCTCTGAGTTTGAAGCCAGCCTGGTCTCCAGAATGAGTTTCAGGACAGCCAGGGTTACACAGAGCTTTTGAATACAGAGTTTTGAATGCAGAATTTTTTGATACACAGATTTTGAAAAAGCAAAAACAAAACAAATAAATGAAAAGAGTTAGAACTCAGGTACCCTGTATGTCTGGACAGTGACTGCCCCACAAGACAGAGGTTTTGAAATGAAAACCTGAAGTCAGGTATATACACCTTACTATGAGTTACTGGCCAAGTAGGCCCCAGAAACAGTCGAAGCAACACAAGCTATTGCCATTGCTCTTGGCTGCCCACCAGACCTGATGGTGAAACCCTTCTTCTGACACCACTACATGCTTTGCTTGGAGGACAATCAGGACAGAACAGACCTGAAAACTTCCTCTCTGGTTGGCTAACTTTCATAGTGTCTGATGACGCAATGCAGGTCACTAAGGGAGAAAAGTCATCAATGGTATTTCCAAGCGGTGAACCTGAATACTGACCTTCCAGACAAGATGTGTCCATTGGTGAAATAGTGGCATTAAGGTTATGGGGACAGTAACCACTGATTGGATCTGAGGCTTGCTCCATAGGAGGCAATTCATGACTGGTACTGTAAACTTAGTCAAAGG
Source organism: Ondatra zibethicus (assembly GCA_004026605.1). Taxonomy (NCBI): domain Eukaryota; kingdom Metazoa; phylum Chordata; class Mammalia; order Rodentia; family Cricetidae; genus Ondatra; species Ondatra zibethicus. Next base: position 81,578 of record PVIU01000826.1, read on the forward strand.
CCCCTGGACTGTTCTGCTAAATGGACACATTGCCACTCTGTCTTCTAAATATTTATGCTTCTACCCAGAGATCAGTGCTGCCCTCTACCGTGGTCAGAGAAGCGTCTCTCCGCAGTGGGCGACAGTAAACAGGAGACTCACACTAGTCACAGAGCTGAGAATAAGTGGCTGCTGAGTGCTCGGCCCTAAATAGGATACTGAGAGCAACCCCGCCCACCCCACCCCCAAGGCTCAGGAACATCATTGAAGAGGGGACGGAGAGAATGGAAGTGCAGGGGATGGGGAGGAGTGCTGTGAACAGCCGTCACATGTTTAGGACACAACGCAGTGTTACACTCGGGAAACTCAGAGCAGCTGTGGTCACTTGCACAGGACCTACATAAGATCAAGTCAACAAGGTTTATCACTATTGTGGCAGGCTGTGCTAACTGGACTCAGTAGGTTACAAAATGCAAAAAAGAGAGAGCATTAAGGTGAGGAGGGGCATGCTGGGAGATGTCTGGGATGGGGAATTGTAAGAGCTGGGTTTGTTCTAGATGCACTGTAAACATGGATGTAATTGTCAAAACAATAAATAAAAGATATTCTTAAAAAAGAAAGAAAGCAAAGAAGCGAAAGTTGAAGACTACAGAGCTAGTAGGGCAGAAAGGACTGTGTGAGGGCCCGACAGGAAGAACGGCCATGCTCCACGACTGCCACAGCGGGGTGCATTCACCGTATTGCAAATAAACCATGTGACAGTCAACACCAACTTCTACCTGACTCCCCACATTCACATACATGAAAGGGCATGCACACAAACTCACATTCAGGCATGACCCTGTACTTTTCTTTGAGCTACATGAAAGATAACAAGAAAGTCAGGGATACAGCTACGTGAACACATGTGATCAAACAAGTATGCTGGAACAGGAAAGACGGAGTCCCTGCGGCATGCAGGTGGCCACTGAAAAGATTCATGTTAACTATGTGAGAATTTTTGAAATACAAAGGATTTTTAAAGAAAAAAAATATGAGATAGCTTTTGCTTTGTTTTTTAAACTCCTGATTTGTGGCAATGTCAGGAATGGCAAAGTAGCGGTAAGGAGCAGAGCAAGCGGGTGGCCAGCACTTGCAGATACACACATTCCAAAAGCCAAGAGACTCCTGAGCACTGGCTTGGGAACACAGCTATAACATTGACTGCAGACACAGGGAGAGGACGCTATGCAGTCGCTATAATAGCTACAGTGTGAACACAGATTGTTCACCTGCCAGTGCTCCTGGGAGGTTGGCATGACATGACCTAAGCTTGCATCCCCAACACACACACAGAAACTGGGCTTGGCAGCCAGCATCTATAATCCTAATCCTGGGAGACAGCAGAGGCACAACCAACTGACCAGCTCCATGTTTAGTGTGAGGCCTGTCTTAAAATAGCCAGGGGGAGAGCAAATGCGAACGATGCCTGATGGTAGCCTCCAGCCTAAACACACACCTACAACCACACACCTACATAAGCTCACGTCCACATGAACACACCCACACACCCACAAGTACATGTGTGCACACAAACCCATCTCTGTATGTTTAAAGAGGAGCAGAGCCATTGCCACTGCAGCTTACAGCTCAGAGCAAGGCTGCTCACATCTCAATGGAAGCCCCTCTTAATTCTAAGCACAGGGGCCCTTACCTGCTTTGAGTAGCCCCCATAGATGGCAATGCTGCCCTGGGGGGTGACAGCCATCAGGCAGCCTGATCTGGGTGTGGGGCCAGGGCCTGAAGGGGATAGCTTGCTCCACTGGAAGGTATCCAGGCTGAAGGCGTACACGTCACTGTAGTAGATATAGTCCCTGGTGGGAGAAAAGGACACAGGTCACCACAGAGGTGATGGGAAGGCAGGGTCATTAGTGCACCAATTATACCGAAGGCAAACTTGTGTTTCACTTAGCCATCTGCTTCAAGTCTAAATCCAAATGAAAGGCTGAAGATTCTGAATTTACAAAAGAATCAGAAACAACTCCAGTCGTAATCACAGTATAGTTTACTATGAAAGTTGTCCATTTCCTACCCCAGTGACAACTGCAACCTTTATCAGGCACATTTGGCTACTCAGTGTGACAATGAGTGTGATAACAAGGCTGGAGACTGACCATTTGGTAAGAACTGAGGCAGGGATGGGCAGGACCAGAGCAATGCACACAGTCCAATGGCAGGAACAGAGCCTTCACACCTACCACCAGGCAGGACTGGGAGGCTTCACCTAATGCTTACTCTGCTCAGAGCCAGGGACTCAGACACCAAAGCACTCAGTACATAGGGGTCTTGGAAACAAAACAGGGAGGCTTGCTATTCTGGGGTGCCTGTCACTGGACAGACACTGGCCTCAGCTGTGAAGAGGAGCTGAACTGTCCACAGAGGAAAGGCATGGGAAGTCGGGACAACCATTGCTCCACACAGGGTATCTGAATAATCCAAGCCTGGGGCTCTACAGCCACTGTGAGCCCTGAAGGCTGTAGTGGGAGAGATGGCACAGGCAGGCTCGGCCGCCTCCTATGCACAAGGTGGAGGGCTGAAACTGCAGGGGCAAAGCTGGCACTAGGTTGTCTGCTTCTTCTGCCCTAGAGAAATGCTAAGAAGCCATGGGAACTGCTGGTTGCCCCTCAAACCCACAAAGTCCTCTCCAAGAGCACACGAAGGACGGGAGGCTCCAGGTTTCTGGGAGAATTACTATAATCCAGTTTTCTCCAATTTCAAACTCCACTTTCAGTTAAAAAAAAAAAAAAAAGTCTACTCTGAATTGAAGATAAATAACAACTGTCTCAAGGAAAATTCAGAATGGTGGTATTTAAAAGTCAAGCTAATTTAATACAGATGGTGACTGCATTCATTGTAGGACTGTCATTTTGTCTGTATGCCTAGGTGTTTCCTAAATAGGTTTGTACATAAAAAAAGGTTTATTTCCACTTATGTGCATTTATGTGTACATGTCTGCATGGGTGCGCAGGGGCTGGTGAGGGCATGAGGCAGCCTGGAGGTGAAGTTACAGGCAGCTGTGAGCTACTAGACATGAGTGCTGGGAGCTGAACTCTGGAGGAGCAGCAAGTGCTCTTACCTGGCAAGCCAGCTCTCCAGTCCCCTAAAGAATCTTTAAAAACCACTGTGAAATGGTGATCAGCAATCTACAGATCTGTAAGAGGGAAGGGCTATGCTGGTTTGCACACAACCACACACACAGTAGGTACTGACTTAATGTAAGGACAGCCCATGTTTTCCTCAATACTTCATGTGGCTGTCACACATTGTCGCTGCCAAGCCGTGTGCCCAGGAAGTTAGTGAACAGTGTTCCTACAGTGATCAGATTGTTTGGCCTATGAAACCTCTATCCTGTGCTCCAGAAGAGGCCCAATCTGCTCTGAGTACCAACCTTGTGCTTTCATGGAAGCCACCAAAAAGAATTAACTGTCGCTTCCAGGCCACCATCCGATGTCCACTACGACCTGAAGGACCACCTGTTGATCTAAAATGAAGAAGAGGAAAAAATTATTAAGTTAGATATTTCTGTGGGTTGTTTTTTTTTTGCTGTTGTTGTTTTCATTTTTTGAGACAGAGTTTCTCTGTGCAATAGCCCTAGCTGTTCTTGAACTTGCTCTGTAGACTAGGCTGGCCTTGAGCTCACAGAGATCCATCTGCCTCTGCATCCCAAGTGCTAGGATTAAAGGCACCACCATGCCCTGCTGATTTTTTAAAATATTTATTTGCATTTTATGTGTGTGGGTGTTTAGTTCACATGTACGTCTGTGCACTATGTGGGTGCCTAGTGCACTCAAGAAGCCAGAAGAGGACATCGGATCCCCTGGGACTGGAGTTACAGCGAGTGTGAGCTGCCATGTGGTGCTGGGAACTGAACCCTGGTGCTCAGAAAGAGCAGCCAGCACTCTTGACTACTGAGTTATTTTCAGCTCTTGATTTTCATTTTCAATACACTTAGTAAGTTCCCTTCATTATCTCTTCAATTACTAGACTGGACCTAACAGTCCTACCTGATGCTATAGGACTTCTGGAGGGGTAAGAGGGTAGATCAGTGGTAGAATACTTCCTCAGGAGTGTGTAAAATCTCTGAGTTCAACTCCCAGACAGTAAAGACTCCCAGAAATAGCAGAATCTCTGACTTGGAATAAATGTTTTTCAGGCAAAAAATAATAGGTTGGATTCTGTTAAATAAAGAATTCAAAATATGCTATTAAATATATTAATATATTAATATGCTATTAAATATAGAGAGAGGGAAAGCCAGGTAAGCCGGGCAGTGGTGGTGCACACCTTTAATTCCAGCACTTGGGAGGCAAAGCGGGTGGCTCTTTTTGAGTTCAAGGCCAGCCTGGTCTACAGAGCAAGTTTTAGGGCAGTTAATGTTACATAGTGGTAACACATGTAACAGACCTTTTATCACAGCACTTTAGGAAACAGGCAGGTGGATCTCAGTAAGTTCGATGCCAGCCTGGTCTACAAGGTGAGTTCCAGGACAGCCAGGATTGTTACACAGAGAAAGCCCATATCAAAAAAACAAAAAACAAAAACAAAACAACACACACACAGAAAGTCAAGATGTGGTTGCCCACATCTTTAACCCCAGTACTGCGGAGACTGAATTAGGCAGATTTCAGTGAGTTCAAGACCAACCTGGGATACATAGAGAGATAATCAATAAATAATAATAACAGCAATAATTTTTAAAGGAGGGGGTCAGAGCACTGGTTAAGATGCTGGCTGTACTCCAGAAAATCCTGGTTAAATTCCCATCACCTACACAGTGGCTAACCTTTTCTAATTCCAGATACAGACATCCTCTTCAAGCACTTATATGCATACAATCAAAACATTCACATACATAAATCCTACAAAACAAACAAACAAAAGAACCAGCATACAATAGGTTAGGTATGGTGGTGCACACCTTTAATCCCAGGCATTTGGGAGACAGAGGCAGGTGGATCTCTGTGAATTCAAGGTTAACCTGGTCTGCATAGTGGATTCCAGTACAGCCAGGACAACATAATGATCTTGTCTCAAATCCCTTCACCAAAAAAAAAGAAAGAAAGGAAGAAAGAAAGAAAGAAAGAGAAAAGTCTCAGCCTATAGAATGGTTGTCACACAAGCACAAGGACCCAAAATCAGGTTTTTCTTTTTGCTTTTTTTCACAAAAAAAAAAAAGAAGAAGAAAGAAAAAAACAAAACAAAAAACCCCACCAAGTTCAGCATAGTGGTGTGCACTTGTGACCCAATGCTGGGATGGAGATGGTGAGTCTGGGGCTGGCTGGTCAGGCTCCTTGCCCACTGGTGAGCTCCATGATCAGTGAGAAACTGTCTCAAAGTATGGTGGAGAGCATAAAGAACACACACACACACACACACACACACACACACACACACACACACACAAAAAAAAAAAAAGGCCTGCCTTTAATCCCAGCACTGGGAGCAGGAGTTCAAGGCCAGCCTGGTCTACAGAGCTAGTTCCAGGACAGGCTCCAAAGCTACAGATAAACCCTGTCTTGAAAAACAAAAACAAACAAACAAACAAACAAAAAGGACACCAAATATTGACCTCTGGCCTCCACACACATATTACTTCTCCCCCTCATACACAATAAACAAATAATAGGAACAAAAATACAAACTTTCCCAACTGCAAACTTAAGTGGGAATTCCACTTTATTCTATCAGACAAAGTTGTTTTTTTTTTAAGAATCAGATTAAGATATTTCATGTCAGAGAAAAGTGTTCATCAGAATGGAAGACAACGTTACAAAACACATTACATAAAATTCTAAACCAGGGTTTTGAGCAGTTTTATTATTGTCTGTCTTCTATATTCCCCAAGCTTTCCACAGTGAACACACATCACTCTGGTAAGAGAAAGAGGGAAAACAGAGAGGAGCGTGGGGAAAGGGAGGCAGGAAAGAGCGCCTGTCACTGTAAAAAGCAGACCAGAGCCCAGACAGAGGTTCTGAGATCTGCTCTGTCAGAGCCTCTCCTGCCAAGGAGTCAGTGCCCGGCCTCAGGGCAGCCCTCTCACCAGCCCTCCCACTGCTCCCAAGCAGAAGGCGGAAAGTCAGGTTGCTACAGGCGGTTACACAGGATTTTATGTGAAAACCCCACAAAGTGGGGCTGGCTCAGAGGAGAGATGGCTCACAAGTTAAAAGCGCTTGTTGCTCTTCTAGAAGATCAGAGTTCAGTTTCTGGCACCCACACTGGGTGGTTCACAACTACCTGTAGTTCCAGCACCTGAGGATCCAATGCCCTCATCTGGCTTCCACAGGCACCTGACTCCACATCCCCTCCCCCACAAACAAAATGAAATAAAACTTAAAAAAAAAATCCCACAAACAGCAAGATTCCTAACAAATGCATCCACCAGAATCTCAACACTGAAAGGATCCTGCCCCGAAGCCGCCCTTCCTGAGTGTTCAGATGCAGCATTTGAAGCACAGCACAGGGGGCCTGCTGGGGTCTTCCCTAGCTCAGTCCAGAGTGAAGACTGTTCCCAAACGCTTGACTACACCCATCACATCACCAGAATCCCTGTTAAAGTCACCCAGGACAGCCAGTATGTCTACAGAAAGTCAACCGGAAGCGATCAGTACCTTCCAGACACCATTTTCTAGTGACTCACCCTCAGGCACTCACCCTCCACTCTATCAGGAAGGGCAGCTTTAGAGCCAAGCCTGCTTCACCCTTACTTACAGCCCTATACAGAAAATCTCATTAGACTGGGGGATACACAATTTGTCAGCCAATTTATTTGCCTTTTCCTAGCTTTGTATTACTTGTAATTTAATAAGTATGTTCTAGGGTCAAAATTCATGATTAAAAACAGCAAACATCAGTTTCCAGGCTCAACAGAGTCAGTCTAGGGCGCATCATCATGCAACATGCAAGCTTCCTTAGACCAAGAGGACTATCTGGACCATAATACAGAGGTACCCTGAGCGTGCACATGGGAAAAGGCCACATCCCAGGGTGAGCAGACAGCATAACCACATTTAGCACAGACACAAGGACAAGAAAGAAAGTGACTTCTCGGGCCAAAGGGCAGCTCCCGCTGAGCGTTCCAGCTGCCCTGCTGTATGAGGGATGTGGAAAAGGTGCTCATTGCACCACTGAAGCAGCACGCTCATACACACCCACTCCTACTACAGCAGCCACAGAAGAGACTGGACATTCCTGGTGCCACCCAGTGACAGAAGGCAAGGCCATTGACAAGCTGGTTATCTATGACCCCAGAACCCTAGAGACTTAGGCCAGGTTCCCAACAGCTTCCTGAACAGGAACCCCACCAGGTCATCCTCTGGCTGAGTCAGATGCCATGAACACAACTCACTTGTGGCAGCAGCAGTGAAGTAAGTACCACTGTTCTGTAACTAAAAATAAAGGGAGGGGGCTATAAAGAGGTTCCACGTTTCCTCTAAAAAAATAAAGCCACCCTCCCAACAGCCCATTTATATTCGAATTTCCAATAGGCTTTCAATTGCCGTCAATCCTAAATATGGAGTTATCCCACTCATCCAGAAGCCTATGTATAGCACAAAGACATGCACGCAATGGTGTGGGCGCCAGGCTCTTAGCTCTTCTGGGCTGCGCACAGAATGGCATTCCCATAGGGCATGCTGCCAGCCAGCATCACCAACTCCACCACCTAGCCGCTGTGAGATATTCATAGAGAACGTCCATGCATCAGACACCAGTGCAGGCTTAGAGAGTGAACAGCCAAGCATCCAACACTAGTGCTCTGAGTTATGTTCATGTTTATACTGACAACACTATCCAAGGCCGTGGCAAGCTTAGCAGACTGAATTCTACTGGAATTCTGAGTTCAAGGTCACAGGGCCCATCAGAACAGAAACACTCCCTGCTCCCGTGGTATGGTCCCAACATGACCTATGGCGCTATGTGCAGCACGTCCTCTCTTTCGCAGAGCCTTCAGCCACCCGTGCAGACACCTTGCCATACTTAGCTGTCAGTCCCAAGAAAACCACAGTCAGGTCAGAAGCCAACCGCTAACACGCCAGATCACCCTCTTAGCTTACCATAAATCAGCCACACTTTACACACGGCCCTCGCTCCTTCCGAGTACTCACTGGCACAGCATGGGTGCACAGCTGACTTTGGATCAGGGTCTCAGGCACCTCATTCAGAAAGCCAGACAGTGCTACAGAGCCAAGAGGTAGGGCTTCAGGCACCTAGTCCACCTGGCCACAGTGAAAAGGGCCAAGGGCTTCCATTCCTGGGCACAGGGTCTTCAGACCCAAGCTCTAACAAAGGACAACTCCTTGGAGGTATAACTGGTGTAATGCTCCTGATGTAACAGCAATAAGAGCACAGGTTAGCCAAGTGACGCTTAGAATATCCTGCTGCTGTTGTCTGCTATCTAGGGTGAAAAGCAACAAACGTCTCAGGAGAAGTCTGCCAAACCAGGATTCTGAGGCCATCACCACTGCAGTGCATGGTTTCTGCTAGCTCCTCCTCCACACAGGCCTGAGCACACTTCCTCTCTAGAAAACCAGTGGGCCTGGGTGCAGACTGAATACAGGCTCCCTCCTCCATCATGAGAGACAAAAAGCACACACAGACCACACACATTTTACCCTTCCAATCAATTTTATTATCTACTGAAGGCATTAATGCATATGAAAATGTAGATATAACCCAAGTGCCCTTCAACAGTCGAATGGATCAGTAGTCTGTGGGATAGAACACTGGCACACACTCCAACACGATGAACTTGAAAACCACACACTGAGTAATATAGCCAGACACTGAAGGCCATGATATTTCAGAATTTTGTTTACAGCCAGAAGAGGCAAGTTCAAAGACAAAGTGGGGGCTGGGTAGCTGAGGGGCAAAGGATCCTTTTCAGGGGCTAGAAGTCCTTCAGCCTGTGACAGCAGTATTGCTTGCACAACTGAGGATGTTAAGAAACAGTCATGCACTTTATGTGTGTGGTGTTACATGTGCGCATTCTTGAGCCTTTGTGTGCACACACGGATCAATGATGGCATCTTCCCCAATCTCTCTTCATTTATTACTTAGACAGTGTCCCACTGAGACAGGATTCCCTGTTTCAGCTGGTCTTGCTGGATGGCAAGCCCCTGGGACTCGTCCCCTCCACATTCTCCCTCCAGCGTGCAGGCTAAGTGTGTGCCTGACATGCATCACTGATGGGATCTGCACTCAGCGTGTTTGGGCACTGTGATGGCTACTCTTGCTTGTCGACTTGACTCCATCTAGCATTAACGAAAACCCAAGCTGCTGAGTACACCTGTGAGGGATTTTTCTGGTTCTGCCTCCCAAGTTCTGGAATTAATGGTGTCACAACCACCCAGCATAATTTTCTTATATTTTATTTATTTTATGAGTATATGCACATACCACAACACGCATGTGGGAGTCACGAGGACAGCATGAGAAAGTCAGTTCTATTTCCTCTGTGTAGGTCCCAGGGATTGAACTCAGGTACTCAGGCTTGACAACAGGCATCTTTATCTGCTGAGTATCTTGCCCCTGCCCCCTTTGTCACTTTTTGTTGTTTTCTTGTTTGTTTGTTTGTTTGTTGAGACAGGGTTTCTCTATGTACTTTTGGAGCCTGTCCTGAAACTAGCTCTTGTAGAGCAGGCTGGCCTCAAACTCACAGACAGATTCGGCCTGCCTCTGCCTCCCGAGTGCTGGGATTAACAGCATGTGCCACCACTGCCTGGCTCTTTGGCAGCTTTTTTTTTTGGGGGGGGGGGAATTCAAGACAGGGTTTCTCTGTGGCTTTGAAGCCTGTCCTGGAACTAGCTCTTGTACACCAGGCTGGCCTCGAACTTAGAGAGATTCACCTGCCTCTGCCTTCTGAGTGCTGGGATTAAAGGCATGCGCCACCACCTCCTGGCAAAGCTTAATTTTCTTTGACATGAGGTTATCTCTTTTTTTTTTTTCTTTTTTTCGAGACAGGGTTTCTCTGTAGCTTTGGAGCCTGTCCTGGGACTAGCTCTTGTAGACCAGGCTGGCCTCGAACTCACAAAGATCCGCCTGCCTCTGCCTCCCGAGTGCTGGGATTAAAGGCGTGCACCACCACTGCCCGGCTCTTTGGCAGCTTTTTATGGACACTTTTTGTTTGCTTGTTTTTCCAGAAAGGGTTTCTCTGTGTAGTCCTAGCTTTCCTGGAACTCACTCAGTAGACCAGACTGGCCTTGAATTCAGAGATCTGCCTGCCTCTGACTCCCCGAGTGCTGAGATTAAAAGTGTGCACCAGCATTGCCAGTTTATGGACACTTTTATATAAGATTGTAGAGATTCCTAACAGAAATAAACAAGTAAATAATAAGCTGAGCATAGTAGCATGTGCCTAAATCTCAGCCCTTTTGGGAGACAGAAACAGGATGATCTCAAGATCAGCTACACAGGGAAATTCCAAGCCAGCCTGGGCTACATAGTAAGAGCAATTTGCCTCAAAAAAAAAAAAAAAAAAAAAAAGGCTGGGGAGATAGTTCAGTGGGAAAGAGAACTTGCTGTGCAAGCACAAGGACTCCCCAGTATTTAACCCCCCAGCACCCATGAAAAAGACAAGAGTGGCCACATAGGTTTGTAAACCCAAGCTGTGGGAGGTGGGGCAGGAGGATGGCTGGGACATGCTGGCAGATAGCTTAGCGCCAGGTTCGATAAGAGACCCTGTCTTAACAGAACTAAGATGGAGGAGAGTAATAGAGCAGGGCACTCAGCATGCTCCTCTGACCTGCACATGCACACACACAGACACCGAAATCCAACACATTAAACACACCATCCATCCACCCATATCAGAGATTAATCTCAGATCCACCTCAGATCTAAATGGAGGATTCCATCCGAACTGACTGGTGTTGGGGTGGGAAGCACAGAACTTTGCCCTCCCTGAACTTCTGGGTGCTTCCTTACACACTTCAGACTCAACACCAAGGCAGATCTCCCCTTGCTAACCGCCATCCTAGACTGGGTGCTATCCACTCCTGTTAGAAAACCCTCCACAGTTCTGGAGGGTTCATTCCAGCACCACTAAGACCAGAATCAAAACCACGGACCCTGCACTGTGGCTTCCAGACCTTTCCATCAAATCAGACAACTGCTCACGCAGTAAAACTGCCACAGCTGTGGTGTCTGTCACTGTCGTGAGGTCAGGGGGGCAGCCAGGAAAATGGGAAAGTCTCAAAGCATGGTAACCCATGACTTCAATCCTGGTACTTGTGAGGTAGAGGCAGAGGCAGTGAACAAAGAGAGTTCCAGTCTAGCCAGGGCTGCAGGGAGATCCTTCTGGATCCTGCTGGAAACTGGCCATTCTGCCAGGCTCCTCTCTGCAGTAATTCTCACTGAGAGACAGAAAGACACACAGCAGAGGCTCCCAGCAGAGAAGCAGGCACCAGCACTGCAAGCCTGGCTTCCGAGAACCATGAAGGTTCCTCCCTCCTCTGACCAGCTCTGCTATTTCTACATCTGTCTAAAACAGGGCCATCTCCTGGTCTTATCATGAGCGATCTCCATTGGAATCAGCGTTGGCTGCAGTAGCCCTGAACCCACACTGGAGGATCTGCATGGAGAGGGTGACTCAGGCCTGACACACTGCTCGCTGCTCACCATCCTAAACAATGCCTCCACCAAAGCCCTCACCCCACCACACAGGAAAGCACCCTGCTTGCCTCACCCATAACTCAACCCAATCAGAAACACAAGCTAAAGCCAGGGCTCAGGCTCCCATCCAGATCTTACCGAATCTGTTCCCAGGTCTTGGTGGCCAAGTGCAGGACCCAGAGGTCCTTGTAATGGTAGAACTGCTCGCCATCAGGAGATGCAAACTCCCCACCAAAGACCCACAGCTGTCCACCGCTCTGGGGCACCACCACAGCCTGGTAAAAGAAAGCAAACAGATTAGGTGAGCCATGAGACAGCACAGCAGGCCCCAGCATGACAAACAGCATCAGCACCATCCACCTAGAGTCTCAGGGACTCCCTCAGCCATTGTCTCCTAGAACAAACTTCCCGAGGCATATTAATTATATTCAAGGATCTAACACATCCATGTTTCCCTAGACTGAAAGACAGACATCTATTTACATTCAGACAACGTACTGTCCTATTAAATGAGCAGTTACTGCAACTTCACATAGGTTATCAAGGAACAAATACCATTTCTGTTTATTAAATAAGCACAAAGAAGCGCTTCATCGCTGTTTATTGTTAGTTATGTGTATGTGAGGTTTATGCATGTGAGAATATGAGGTGTAAACATGTGAGTCATATGCATGTGTGCATACATAAAGCATATGTACTTGTGTTGAATATTCACAGGGGTGTACAGTGTACACACATGTACACGTGAGGCATATACATGTGTGGATGAGGTATGTGGACACATATGTGAGGCATATACACACTATGTGAGGTGTGTGACATGTGTATGAGGCGTATGCACATGTGTATGTGTAAGGCATGCGCACATGGTAGATGTTACAAGAACATGTTTATGTGTGTAAGGTATATGCATAAGTATTAATGTGAGGTACGTGGACAAGTACGAGTTCTATGCAACTGTAAGGTATATGTGTATGCACACATGTATGAGTGTGTAGGATGTATACACAGGTGTGTGAGTGTATGAGGTGTACACACACTGGGGGCTGCACTTGCCTGTGTGTGGGTGCAGAGGTAGGAGGAGGATGTCGAGTGTCCTGTCTATCGCTCTCACCTTATTCTTAGTCAGGGTCTTTCACTGCACCTGGAGCCGGGCTTGTGCACCAAGCTCCAGTGATCCCCCACCTCGGCCACTGACAACACCGGGGTTACAGGCACGTGCAACCACGTCCATATTTTTACATGGAAGCAGGGACCCTAACGCCAGTCTTCATGCTTGTGCAACAAGAGAGCACTCTTAACCTTCAAGCCATTTCTCCAGTCTGTTTCAGTCCACTTAACCCTAGACTCTGCTACACATCTAAAGGTACTGCACCAAAAAGCATGCACATGACACGAAGGATCTGTGGAATGTCAATGTTTCCGTTTAAAGAGCTGAAGATAGGGCTCTGTGTGTCTCAACATTCTCTGCAAAACTCATTTTTTGTTTGTTTGGTTTTTCGAGACAGGGTTTCTCTGTAGCTTTGGAGCCTGTCCTGGAACTCACTCTATAGACCAGGCTGGCCTTGAATTCACAGAGATCTGCCTGTCTCTGCCTCCTGAGTAATGGGATTAAAGGTGTGTGCCACCACCACCCAGCTAAAAACTCACTTTAAAAAAAAAAAAACCTCACTTTTTAAAAATAAAGACAAAGCCTTACGTAGCCCAGGCTAGCCTCAAACTCATAATGAATCCAAGGATAAACTTGAGCTTCTGATCTTCCTAATTCCCCCTCCTGAATGCTGAGATGGAGACCTGCACAACTGTCCACCACACCCTAGATAGCACTAAGATGCCAGGATCTGAACACTAGGCTTCCTGCCTCCCAACCTGTGAAGAATAAACCACTCTAACACAGCACTGTGTTATCCACAGCGGCACAAACACACAAGACTAGAAAAGGCTGACAAAAGCAGTGCAGGTCGGGCCTTAGGTCCCGCCACAGGAACTTTACTGTCCCAACCGGGTCAGCCCGAGGACCCATGGAGAGCAGAGCAATGCCACGCCAGCACCTCAGGCCCAAAGTATCAAAGCTGAACCTTCCGCCATTGTCCATTAGAGCTTGTCAACCAAAAGGACGAAGCATGGACCACAGAGCCAAGGCCATGGGATGGGCTCCCTTGGAGACTCTGAGTGCACAGCCCCTGGGATTGTAGTAACATCTGTTGCTGAAAACAGTCAAAGCACCCTGTACAACTGATTCCCAAAGCAGCCTCCCAACTCAGAACCGCCTCCTGGAGTAAGAGCGCAGGCTAGGGCTGCTGTGCGCCTCAAGGCAATCCTGACCACTCTCTCAGGAGTCCTCAGGCTGGTCTGGCAGAGAGCCACTTCCCTGTCATTATCTGTTCCCTCCTGTGTAACTGAAAGACCTCAGGCAGCTTCACCTGTACCCTCACTACTGCACTTGGCTGAAAACGAACCAACAACGAAAACAAAACCTCGAAAACACATACACTGCATGTTCCCAAAAACCATGTGAACTGGTGGCAGTCACCTTTCCCGCTAGCCCAAACAGAAGCCAGGCTGGTCCACACCTACACAGAAGGTGTGAAGCAAGGACAGGCGGGAAAGCGCTACCAACCTGCCCAGGCTATGTGCTGCCAGGTATTTGGGTTCACTTGTAACTGCACTGAAACACAGGGAAAAACCTTAAGCATCAAAAAAAACCTAAGACCACTGGCACAAACAGCATGTGTAAGATTCTGTACCCCATTTCATCCCATCACCACCAAAACTCAACACAACACAGGTTTCTAACGTCAGCCTCACTCTTCGGTCAAGGGAGTCCAAGCGCTGCCCAAGTCAGACACCCTCAGGACCAAACAAAGTACAAAACAGGGAACTCCGTTGGGAAGGCCAAGTGTTCTCACTGCTGCATCTCAGCACCCAGAGGGTACCCCATCAGACAAAGGAGGCTCTAACCAGGACCCAGCTGCCGGCAAGGTGGCGCTTTCACAGGCAATCACAGTCTATACTAATCTTTCCATCCATAGCCACACTGCACCAATGAAAACACAGCTTTTGCGGGGGGTGGGGTGGGGGTGGCGCACACCTTTAATCCCAGCACTCAGGAGGCAGAGGCAGGTGGATCTCTGTGAGCTCGGGGCCAACCTGGTCTAGTTCCTGGAGCTAGTTCCAGGACAGGATCCAAAGCTACAGAGAAAGCCTGTCTCAAAAAACCAGAAAGAAGGAAGAAAGAAAAGAAAAGAAAGAAAGAAAACCTAGCTTTCACTGAAACCCACCGCAACTTGTCCTTCCTTTTCATGAGTGTTGCAGTCTGTGTTCTTCTGCTGTGATGAAACGCAGAGCAAACCAACTTGGAGAGGAAAGCTTTCGCTTTATACATCACCGAGGGCAGCCAGGGCAGGAATCTGGAGACAGGAACTGAAGCAAGGGCCATGGAGGAGTGCAGTTTACTGCGTTTCTCCCCACAACTTGCTCAGTTTTCTTTCTTATATGACCCAGGGCCACCTGCCCAGGACCAGCATCAGCCATGGTGATCTGAGCCTTCCTACATGAATCATTAATCAAGAAAATGACCCACAGATGTGCCCACAGGACAGTCTGATGGAGGCAGTTCCTCAACTGAGGGTCCTTCTTTCCAGGTGACTCTAGTTATGTCAAGTTGACAAAATCAACCAGCACAATGGGACCTGACTATTATTACTCTGGGAAACAAACCATCAAGTCAACAGGCAAACACAGCCCTCCCTCCCCTTTTTCTGACATCAAGCCTCATAGTCCGCTGCCTGCAGCCTCCAAAGTCCACACAGAAGAGCTGTCCCTATTTCCACACACACCCTCCTCCTAGAAAAGGAGAGCAAACTGTTCTGAGAAAGAACTGAGGTGTTGGACAAGGAGGAGAGCTACACCACAGAGCTCAGGGGATACCTGACACTGGGGAGCCACCCGCACCTGCTCTCTATATCTGCAAAAAAAGCTAACTATAAGCTTATAACACACAATTTATCCAAAGTAATTTTGTTCCCTCCACCATCTGACCCACTCCTGAACACTGCACCTTGCTCTGGTTAGCAGCAGCCCAGCCCTGCACCACACATGGGATGCTCTAACCAATAGGTACTGGTTGACATGTCCTAACGTTCAGCATTACACTCAACCATCGCATTCAGAGCAGGGGCTCACTCCCCTCTCACAGGTGAAGAGACCAGTGCAATGAAACTCAGTAAGGTGTCCAGGGAAGATGGCAGAGCCCAGGCTGGCGGCTCCAGCCTCCTGTTCCAGCACGCAGGAGGTTTAAGGCAGGAGGATGCTAAGGCGCAGAATGAGACCCTGTCTCAAAGACCCAGACGGATGTAGCAGGAGGGAAGCAGGAAGTGGCCTGTCATCTGTAGATGACTGTGACAGACAGTTCAGGCATTACCTGATGAGCACAGCGCCTTGGAGGTGGGCCAGGGATGTCAACTTTCGTCCAGGTGTCCTTTCTGATACTGTAGACGTAGAGTTCATTATACATGAAGGTCTGCAGGAAGGAAATGACCATCAGTGCCACAAACGACACAGCAGACAGCAGTGCCACAGCGGTGAGTACGCTCCAGGGGGCTTATACACCAAGCACACCAGTGCAGACAGGCCACATGTATGCCTCAAGGCTGCCTGGGAGGACATGACAGACGCTCCTGACTTGCCACATGAACTTATGAGCAGGTAAAACACTAATGGAAGATGCTGTGCATGCCTAGCCCACCAAACCTCCCCTTCTCAGGCCAGACTGCCACAGCATGGCTTCAAAACACCAGCCACTGGCTGGCAGCCATCTAACACACCACCTTTTTTTTTTTTTTTTAACAAAGCACTGCCATGCCCCAGAACGAGGTTCTGAAACAACAGACATAACGGCGGTATCAGCATCCTCTCACCGATCTAAGCTCAAAGCTCACAACAAAACCCTCGAGTCGGGGACCAGCGTCACCATGCCAACTAATGGCTCAGGCCACAAGAGTCTGCAAGATTCACTCTCTAACTTTAAGCCAGCTTATAAGTGGATGCAAACACAGAGAGTGAGCTGGACGAGGAAGGAAGACTTGGAACTTGTCACAGGCTACTGGAGGAGCCCATGCTTTCAACTGCTTTCCTTCCACATTCCAAAACTCCGGGTTTTCTGGCCCCACAATTCACTAACACTTTCTCTACTCAAAGCAACTCTGTGCACCCATATGACCCAGTGGAGCTAGCTCTGCTGACCAGAAGAGAGCAGGACCCCTGCAGCACTGAAGCCCCCACTGCCAGTCCTGGAGGGATCCTGATGACTGGTCACGCACAGCCTACATCAGGCCTGATACGAAGAATGTGGGAGCACGGGAGGGAAGAGACAGAACAGGGGCACGATTATAGCACCAATTTACATTCACTTCAAATGAGCCCTCAAAAAGTTGGGAGAAAAAGAAAAACATATACTTTACTTTTTGGCCATTGAAATATTCACCTCCGAAAAGGATTAATTCATCTTTCTCAGGGTGAGCAGACAGGGAGGCATTTAACCTGCAAGACAAAAGCCACAGAGGAGCAACATCAGAGAACATGGCACCAGGCTAAGCACAGACTCCCCTTCACATTCCCACGGGGGCCGAAACCACGAGCTCTGGCAGCCCTTTCTTCCCTTCAGCTGACTCTCAGATATTCTGTCGCAGTGAAAGAAAGGCTGAGTGACATGGTCTGAAAACACAACTGAAAGGTGGGAGTCAGAACATATTTAGGTCATCAAGAAAGATGTAATCTCATTACTGCAGTTCCACCTCCCATTCCCTTCCACCAGAAAGCATTCTCTGCAGGCATTTTAAACTATACCCTGACACCGAACCTAACTTTCAATCAATGCTGCTTTATAAAAGTTCCAAATCATCATCAAAAAAATAATACTCCACATTCAGGGTGAATATGAACCATCGGCACTCAGAGTAGATCTGGAGTGAAGATGTAGGGCTTGCTGCAACAACCAGATGGGTCAGACAGCACACCAACTCAAGAGAAAAGGAAAAGTCAATGCCAACAGAATCTACCACCACCACTTTACTCCAGGGCTCAACACTGACTCCCTCCCACACCTTAGAGAGGTAAAGACGACATCTGAATCAGAGAGATTCAGGCTCTGGAGCACCGAATTATCATATCCCAAAGAGTCCCGTCCTGGGCTTCCACTCAGGCAAGTTACGGCGGGATAAACTCAATCCCAGTCTGGGAAAATGAAGCAGTCATTTTTCAACTAAACAAAATGGGGCTAGAGGCAGAGAGGCTTGCACACTTTCCCTACCTGAACAATACAGCTTATTACACACTTTCCCTACCCCAAACGACAGTCCATGAAGGCCCTCTCCTGATGATCCATCCTGAGCTTCAGCTGAATGGCACAGACAAGTATTAGAGAGCCATAAATCAAGCCAAAAAGGAATCCAATGTTAGAAGCTGAGGAAACAATCTAATGGAGACGCAAGTTGTCCATTCAGCCCATTTTACAAGTGTATGAATTCTACACACACTTGAGACCTTGCTCATAAATTATAAATTCACTTAGAATGACAAATTTAGAGTTTCTGTTTCATAAGCTTTGCACATATAAATATAAAGGCATTAAGAACAGCAAAACCCTGAGGTGCTCTTCAGTCTACGCCTGTGACACTCTTCAAATACTCGCAAGGCAAAGGGAGGCTCACTGGGGCATGTCTCTGCAGAAAGAGCAGAATGTGAGGCCCCCTCCCCACCCCCTCTGCAGAGCAGGGGATGACAGCCAGCTCGTCCTAGCATTTGAAAGGCAGAGGCTGGCAGACACTGTGTTCTGGGGCAGCCTGGTCTACAGAGACAGTCCCAGGACATCCAGGGCTACATGGAACCCCTGTGTTGAAAGCCCCTAGCTTTCCCCCATAACAGGAGACACAAAGCTGTCTCTCTTACCGTGGCGTGGGTGGAGAAGACGGCGTCTCTGTGACCTGGGTCTTTCTGGCATCCAGGGTCTGGAAATGGGCTATGAGGGCCTCCAGGTCTTCCTAAAGATACAAAAGTAGCTACATGTGAGACTCTGTCTAACCTGTCCAAGAGTCAAAGGCATGGTCAGCTTTTGTCCCATTGGCCCTATTAGACTGGGATTCAATCACACCTGAGTCCTAAACACGCAGAATGTAACACATCCAGGAAGTACTTGCTGTGAAACCAATGGCAGCTTTCCTGTAGATGTAGACGCATGCACTGCCCTTTCTACCGACCAAGGGCTTTCTATGGAGGGGATCCCACCCTAGCCACACTGCCTTCAATGGCCTCTGACAACGTGTTTGTGCCAACAGCCTGCCTTGCTGTCTACATAGCCACGCCTGGGATTTCTCTTGCTTACTGGTTGTCAGCTCCCACACCCAACCCCATGATAACATATGCGCTCCAAGAGAACAGGGCTTGAGTCCTTTAAAACAGTGCCTGGATGACGGGGCTCAGTGGTACCTTGAGCCCACCACTCTCTAGTAGTCCCTATTTCCCAGCTGTGGCAGTAGACCTAGAAATTAAGGTTTCAGTTCGCAAGTATGCTGGACAGCACCGAAACCAAGCCTGCCCTCCCACCCCGACCCAGGGTCCACTCCCTGCATTTACTAGGCTGTCCTAGCTTGCTTTCTATTACTGGGGAAGGAAAGAGTCTCCTGCATCTTACAGCTTATATTCCAACATGAAAGGAAGTCAGATCAGGAACTCAAGGCAGGAACCTGGGGGCAGGAAATGAAGCAGAGACCAAGGAGGAAAGCTACTTACTGGCTACTTACTTCTGTGGCTTGCTCAGCTTGCTTTCCAGGACCACCTGTCTAGGTACGGAATGCCCACAGTGTAGACCCTCCTACATCAATTACTAAGCAAGACAAGACCCCACACACACAGACTTGCCTACAAGCCAACTTTTTTTAGAGGTGTTTTGCGTGAATGTTTGTAAATGGAACCTACGTCGGGCAGTGGTGGCGCATGCCTCTAATCCCAGCACTCGGGAGGCAGAGGCAGGTGGATGATCTCTGTGACTTTGAGGCCAGCCTGGTCTACAAGAGCTAGTTCCAGGATAGGCACCAAAGCTACACAGAGAGCCAGTGGGTACACAGAATAAACCCTGGATCCTCTGAAAGAACAGCATATGCTCTTAACAGCTGAGCCACTCTGCCAGCCCCGTACAGGTCAATGTTACGGATGTATTTTCTCAACCGAGGTTTCCTCTTTCCAGGTTATGAGGATGGGAGCCCAGGAAATCCTGTGCCTGGAAAACTACTGGGCAAACCCTGGTCAGCAAAGCTGCCCCATGTGAGAAAGGCCTAAGACAAGAACAAGCACGGCATTTTGCCCGAAGTTCAACACTGATCCACCTGCAGTTCCTGGGATATGGGAGTGTGTGAAAATATGATACCGGGGGCCAGCACCAACTGTTCTGAAATACCCCACAGTTCCAGCGACTTATCTGGGTACTTGTGCCGCCAGCGGTGGTAGCGAACGCCTTTAGTCCCGGCACTCAAGAGGCAGAGGAAGGCGGATCTCTGTGAGTTCGAGGCCAGCCGGGTCTACATAGTGAGTTCCAGGACATCCAGGGCTACAGAGAGAAGCCCTGTCTCGAAATAAACATTAAAAATCTTACTTGTGGCTCGCTCCCTTAAGGCTGTTGGAGGAATATCTGCCCTTCTTGGAAGAAAAAAAAAGGGCAGTATACTTAAGCCTTTACTCCCAGAACGCACACCTGAACAAAGTAGGGGCCACTCAACTTCAGGTTCTCCTCCACTAAACCCCACCACGCAGAACCGAACGGCGTCCGGGACAGATCTGATCCTCAGAGGAAGCGTGGGAGAGAGCGACAGGGTAAACCAGGGGTACCGGGGCTGCGGAGGGGCACCGGAAAAACGGAAAGGCCTGAGGGCGGCGGGCTCGGCGCAGGCCCGCCACCCACAGACCCCGGCACGAGTCCCGGACTCCGGCTCCCGGACTCCCGGCCGCAGACCCAGACCACACCTCCTCCACGGCCGTCCCTCCGAGCCCCGCTCACCTCCTCCTTCCGCGAGCGCTTAGACACCTTCTTCTCCATTTTGGCGGCCGTCTTCTCCGCGCCGCGGCCCTTCTTGTCTTTCTTGCCCTTCTTGCCCATCGCGCCGGTTCGGAAGCGGCACCTGGTGACAACGGAAGGAGAGCAAGCGGAGTTCTGCCCCGGCCGGAAATGAGCGGCGCGCTAAATAAAGGTCACTTCCTGTCCGTTTCTCTGGTGTTCCGGCGAGCTGCCGACTCCACGAGTATTTGGGGTCCGCCTTGCTGGTGCATCTTGGGTCGCTTTAGTACGCGGCTGCTCCTGGATACGCTTGCTAATTGGGAGACTCTAGTCTGGAGCAAGTGGGCTTTTGGACGTCTCATATCCCCAGAGAAAATCCGTGCACTTAGTGGATTTCTGACCCAAGTTAAGGCATCCCCATTCCTTACCCCATGTAAAATGTGCCAGTCGTTGTCAGGCTCTCGAGGCTCTGCCCTGACCGAGAGAACAGCCCTTGTCCGGATGCCGGCGTGGCTCCGCTGGACCGGCATGTCCCTCCATGGGGAGGCCCGGGGGGATGAGGTCAATCTACCCTCCCAACGGTTTACAGTATGAGAAATATGTGGTAGGAAAATATGCTCCAGAATTTGACTCAGACGGCGGAGTGGAAGACGGATAGTGCGGTTTGAAAAGGCAGAGTGGAAATGCTCATTGCCTAGAGGGTGTAATCTTTGGGCTGTGCTCAAAGAATGGCGCAAAGTAAGGACAAGGACAAGCAAAATATCGGCAAAGGGAATACAAATGAACTTCCTTCTCCATGGGAACGCTGCCAAAGCACAATCTTTAAAGAAACTGGCTTGGATCTGGCAACCACTAATCACTGAAGCTCTGAGGAGGCATGAGCTCCCAACTCACTCAAGATTTTTCTGTAAACCTAGCTCTTAAGAAGAAAAATTGCTTTTTAGAAAAGCAATGGCGTTGTGTGATTTTTCCCGAAGAGATTCCCAGAAACAGCTTTTTACCCCAAATAGGACGTCAAAAGAAAAGAAATGTGTTCATTTTGGCAGCAGATACACTAGAATTGGAGCAATGCAGGGATTATCATGGCCCCAAGAAAGGATGACACACAAATCCGTGGAGCGTTCCATATTTTTCAAGGCTGAAATTGAGATTGTTATCCTCAGAAAGCTCTTCTGGGCTAGAACCTATGTGCAGAGCTGTCCTAGAACTGAATTGCCAACAGCCACACCTCACTTTTCCAGAAGGAAAAGCCAGTCAGGATGGTGTCTTTGCTCCCTCTTTAGACCTGTGAAAGGGAGAGCATCTTCCCCGTGGAAGATTTAGAAGGATCTGAAAGAGGCAGGAATTGATGCTTTTATGGTCTGGAAGAATCTCCGTGCTAAGTTGGAAAGCTCTTGGGTGATACAGGTCACAGGGATTCATGAGAGGTTGAAATTTTCATTACCAGGACCAGGCTTTGCAGGGGGGGGGGGTGGTGTTTTTATTGTTGTTATTTGTTTGCTTGTTTTTTGAGACAGGGTTTCTCTGTGTAGCTCTGGTTGTCCTGGAACTCACTCCGTAGACCAGACTAACAGTGAACTCAGGAGATCCACTTGCTTCTGCCTCCTGAGTGCTGAGATGGGAATATCATACCTGGAGGACAGAGTTCCACTACAAATGAGAGAGGAAAAAAAGAGGTAGAACCAGATGAAGACTCTCATGATCTCCAGCATTGCTTGCAGATCCTGTGTGATGGCAGTGGGAAAAGAAAACAGAAAACAGTTACCTGATCAGACAGAGACTGCAATATGGGCCGAGTCTCTAGACATCATCTTCATTGTAGCAACAGACTACATCCTGCCCATTGCCCCGGGGAACGTTATGTCCCCTTCTGTTGCCTCCTTAAACACATCCCTAATACTCCCTGGCTTTTATAAGAATATTAGGTAACTTCCAAGCAGCAGTACAGAAGACACCAAGTCAGTACACGGTATAGAACCGCACTCCCTCTTCAGGCCTATAGAAGGGAGTGTGTATAACCTGTGGAAGATTTAGAGAGATCTGTAAGCCGCCGGGATTAATGCTCTTATTATCTGAAAGACTCTCAGGGCTAAACTGGAGAGCTCTGGTAATACATGTCACAGTGATTCACAGGAGGTGGAAATTTTCATTACCAAGTAGGAAATGGAATAGAACAGCTAAAGTGAAATCAGAATCCTAAAATAGTGGAAATATTAAGTACCAAGTCCTATTTTAGTAAAATTCTTATTTTTGAAAATTTAATAGCTTGTCTTAAATGTAATGTCACTTTCAGACTCTTTGATGTAGGTGGCCAGGCGCCCTCTGCTGCCTTCAACTTGAAGTTCAGAGGAGGAAAAAGTTCATTCCCAATAGAGGGCTGGAAGGAGAGGGTACTGACTGCTAACCGCCTTCACCACAAATGACCAAGGTGATTGGAAGGGTTGAGTCACTTCGGTTAACATTTACTGAAAGTTCTACAGAGTGAGAAATCATTCCAGGCCACAGGAGGCACACCAGAGAGCAGGCTTTCTCCTGTCCAGACAGACAAACATATGAAGACACCCACCAAAGGAGTCAAGTGCAATATGGGAATAAGAAAGGGGGTTGGTGGGGATAGAGAGACGGCTCAGCAGTTAAGAACGCTGGGTCAGCCCCCCCCCGCCCCGCACCCGCACCCTCATGGTGGCTCAAAACCATCTAGCGCCCACTCCTGGCTTCCTCAGGCACTGCACCTTTAGCACATGGCTCACAGACATGCGTGCAGGCAAAGCACTCACACACATAAAATAAGAATAAATAAAATAAAAGAAGGGGGCTAGAGAGATGGCTCAGAAGTTAAGAGAATTGGCTGTTCTTCCAGAGGTCCTGAGCTCAGTTCCCAGCAACCACATGGTGGCTCACAATCATCTATAGTGAGATCTGGTGCCCTCTTCTGTCGTGCAGGCAGAACACTGTATACATAATAAATAATAAATCTTTAAGAATAAATAAATAAATAAAATAGAAGAAACCAGGAGGTGGTGGCGCATGCCTTTAATCCCAGCACTCAGGAGGCAGAGGCAGGTGAATCTTTCACTTAAAAGCCAGCCTGATTTATAGAGCAAATTCCATAAGAGCCAGAGCTACACAGAGAAACCCTGTCTCAAAAAAAAGAAAGAAATGAAAAGAAAAAAATAATGAAAGGAAGGAAAGAAATAAAAGGGTAGAGAGCGATTGAATGCAAAGAGAAAGCCATACAATAGATGTTGTGTCTCAATTTCTAGTTGTTTGGGGTGGAGGAACATAAATCCAGCTTTGCATCATTCTGAAAGCTAAATTCTTACTCTTTAGGGCATTATTTAATGACCTGCTCTCTGGAGGTCTTTTTGTTTTCCCCGGGCCCTGTGCTAGGAAAGTTCTCTCCCACTAACCTACATCCTAGCCCTGTTTCATTGTCTTTTTGTTACCATCTCTAATCTCTGCTTCTGTAGTTGGAAAATGCACTCTGTTGCTCCTGGTCTGCTCCAGATCATCAGTGAGTTTGAGGATGTTTGGCGTGCTCCTGGAGTGATGGATTCTGCCACGGAGTTCTGCCGCTGTCATATGTAGTTGATCAGTTAACTGATTGATTAGAAAGTCATTGTTTAGACTTTCCATGATAGTAGTTCTTAACCTTCCGATGCTGCAACCCTTTAACCCAGTTCCTCATGTTGTGGGGACCCCCAACCATAAAATTATTTCCATTGCTACTTCATAACTGTAATTTTGCTACAGTTATGAATTGTAATATAAATAAATATCTGTGTTTTCTGATGGTCTTAGGTGATCCCTGTGAAAGGGTCATTTGACAACCCCCCCAAAGTGGTGTAGGAGGGTCTTCTATTTGTGTATTGCCCTCATTGGTTAAATAAAGAAAACTGCCATGGCCTTTTGATAGGGCAGCCCTTAGGTGGGCGGAATAGATAGAACGGAATGCTGTGAGAGAGAAGGCAGTGTGGCAGAGGCAGACACCATGCTTCTCCAGCACAAGATGGACACTGGTTAGACTCATGCCGGTAAGCCACAACTCGTGGTGACACACAGATTATTAGAAATGGGTTAAACAAATATATGAGAGTTAGCCAATAAGAGGCTAGAGCTAATGGGCCAGGCAGTATTTAAATGAATACAGTTTCCATGTAATTATTTCGGGTACACACCAGGCACCGGGCAGAACAGAACAAAGGGGCCCTGCGCCCCTCTTACAACACCAAAGGGTTGAGACCACAGTTTGAGAAACACTGTTCTATGGCCTTATATATTGTTATTGACTTCTTCTACTTGTTTGAGTCAAACCCAGAGAGGGGAAAATTTCCAACCCTAGAAAAGATTTATGTAGCTATTTTTGTAAACAATAAACTACATGTGCTTAAAGTATGCACACGTGGCTATGCTGGAGCTGTAGTAAAGGCAAGTGTGCCTGCTTTTCATCCCAGCTGCCCAGTCCAGCTAGCTTATACCCGAAATAACCACACGGAAATTGTATTAATTAAATTACTGCCTGGCCCATTATCTCTAGCCTCTTATTGGCTAACTCTCACATCTTGATTCAACCCATTTATAATAATCTGTGTGTCACCATGAGGTCGTGGCTTACCAGGAAAGATTCAGTGTGTCTGACCTGGCAGCTTCATGGCGGCTCTCTCTCTCTTCTTCCCAGCATTCTGTTCTGTCTACCCAGCCTACCTGATTTCTGCCCTATGAAAAGGCCAAGGCAGTTTCTTTATTGACCAATGAAAGCAACACAAATACAGAAAAACCTCCTACACCAGGAGCAGGTAGATGCTGAGAAACAAGAGGGATCTACATTTGGCCCTGCCTTCAGCGAGGACACACCAGCTCAGGCTGGGGAATGGATGAAGGGGAATGAGCAAAGAATTTGTGAGCCCTGGAATTCCAAATTGGAAGTCTAGCTGCAAGTGGGTCATCTCTTGTTTTTTTAAAAGGTTTATCTTTCATTTTTATGTATGTGTGTGGATGTGTATGCATGTGCATGTGTGTGCAGTTCTGAAGAAGGCCAGAGGGGACATTAGATCTGCAGGAGCCACCAGACAGAGGGCTGGAATGGAGCAAGTATCTCTGCATGAACAGCGTACACTCCCAACCACTGAGCCACCTCTCCGACCCCGGGTAAGTCCTCTTTTTAATGGACATTTTCAAACTTCTTGGCCCAGGGCTACATGTGCTTTCCTTCTAAATAAAAGAAAAAGACAACAAATAAACAAAAGTGTAGAATTAAATATGCAGGGGCTGGAGAGATGGCTCAGTAGTTAAGAGCAATGCCTGCTCTTCCAAAGGTCCTGAGTTCAATTCCTGGCAACCACATGGTGGCTCACAACCAGCTGTAATGAGGTCTGGTGCCCTCTTCTGGCCTTCAGGCATACACGCAGACAGAATATTATATACATAATAAATAAATAAATATTTTTTAAAAAAGAATTAAATATACATTGGCATATATGTACGCTATGAGGCCACCACCACAGGGGCAAAACACTTCCCTGGGCACTTCTCTAGTCTCTTCTTCCCTTCTGCATCCCTACCCCAGTGCTTGCTGGTAGGGATTGATTACCATCTTCAGGGTTTTAGACACAGAATCATAAAATGAATTTCTTTGAGGAGGCATTCAGGGGACTCTGTCTTCTTTCCCTGAATCTAATTCTTTGGAGAGTTGCATGCTTACCTATGACTATTTTTGACATTATATGCATGTGTTCTCATTCCTGCCCCCTTTCATGATAGGAACCAAACTCAAGGCCTCCTGTATGCTAGACAAGCCCTCTGCCGCTGAGTCATACCCCAGACTAATGGATTCTTTTCTGGGCGCAGACAGGCCGCACCTCATCATTGACACAGCACTTGACGTGGATCCGAGCCGCTTTCAACTTGAGGGTGTTACTAAAGTCTCTGCTCTGAACAGTCTGGGTCTGACTCTTACAACCATGTGGTTTGGCTTCCCTTAGGCGAGTGCTTAGGAGCAGAGCAGCTAGGTCACAGCTCGCTGGATGTGTGTATCATCTTTTAACTGCCCAACCATTTTTCCAGTGTCGATCTTACCGTGTTATGTCTCCAGCAGCAGCGGTGGGCAGTCCTGCTGGTGCCAAGCCAGACAGGTCCATTCTGTGCACGCCGCTGTCTCTCACCATGGTGAGAGTCTGTCTGGCTTTCCTAATGGATATGGACCCTGCTTGTTCTTCATTTGGATTTTTTTTTTTTTTTTGGTTTTTCGAGACAGGGTTTCTCTGTGGCTTTGGAGCCTGTCCTGGAACTAGCTCTGTAGACCAGGCTGGTCTCAAACTCACAGAGATCCGCCTGCCTCTGCCTCCCGAGTACTGGGATTAAAGGCGTGCACCACCACCGCCCGGCGGAAATGTTTTTAATATGTAATTAAGACATACTTGTTTTTAATCTTGTAAAGTGTAGAAAAACAAAGCAAAACAATGGAGGAAACTCTAAGTCACTCAAGGGCTACTCTCCCACCCTGACCAACCTTCTAACGGGGAGCACTTCCTGCTGGTGCTGAGCAGGGACCTTCCCTGTGCTTTCATTCTCCTCAAGGATGCTAGGACCCACCTTTATCCTTATGCTATGTGCCTTTATTATATACTTTTTTCCTAGCTGGGCATGGAACCCCGGTCCTAGCACATGCCAGACAAATGCTCAAACACCGAGCCAAGTCCTCTCAACAACACCTCCTCAGAGCTTGCTGTGTTCCTGACTTCCTTATCGGGAAGTTCCGGGTCAAGGCCTGGTAGGATTGCCAAGACAAGCAGAGAAAACAAGAAAACCTAGAAGATAGCACAGACCATACAGACTAACAGACGCTGGAGCCGCCAGTGCAGGTGAGCTCTGTCTGGCACTGCACACAGCACTGGGAGGTGGAGGCAGGAGGAGGACCAGGATTCCAGACCATCATTAGCTCCATAGAGAACTAGAGACCGTCCTGGGATGTATGAGAGGCAGGCATGGCTTCCAGCTGTCCCCCGCTGCGCCCTGTCTTCTGCACTGCCCTCGGCTTCCGGGACCTGTCATCCGGGTTCTGGACTGTCCTGCTCGAACAGGAGTGTCACAGTTTCTCTCACTCCTATTTAAATTTGCATTTTCCTGTGCAATGTATGCACTGCCTATGTGGCAGTGCGCTGGCTGGTTTTATGTCATCCACACACAAGCTAGAGTCACCTGTAGGAGGGAACCTCAGTTGAGAAACTGCTGCCATAAGATCCAGCTATGAGGCATTTTCTTAATTAATGATCAAAGGGGGAGGGCCCTGCCCAATTTGGGTGGTGCCATCCCTGGGCTTTTGGTCCTGGGCTCTATAAGAAAGCAGGCTGAGTAAGCCATGAGGAGCAAGCAGTCAGCAACCCCTCCATGGCCTCTGCATCAGCTCCCGCCTCCAGACCCCTGCCCTGTTTGAGTTCCTGCCCCGACTTCCTTCAAGGGTGAACAGTGACAAGGAACTGTGAGCCAAACAAACCCTCCCCTCCCCAAAGTGCTTTTTGGTCCTGGTGTTTGTCATGGCCATAGAAACCCTAAGACACTTGGGAAAACACATGATTCATAGACTTATGTCGACTGTCTGCCTCTATCAGTGTTGGAGGGCCCCTTGGGAGGCTGGGGAGTTGGACTGATTTTGGTGGGATGTAAGAGGCCAGCAGAGGGAACAAGTGGCAATGATGTCACCTATGTCTCCATGTTACCCGGAACAATGAAGCTACACTGAAACAGTGGTATTTCCAGGAGTCATCCCCCAAACCCCTCTGTGCTACTCCTTACCTGCCTCCTCAGGCTGGACCAAAAAGAGAAGAAAGCAGAGGGACGTGAGCTACAAATCAGGAAGGGAGCTGATGCCAAGGTCTTCTTTTTAAAAGTGATTTCTACATTTGTCGTGTGTGTGTGTGTGTGTGTGTGTGTGTGCGCGCGCGCGCACGCGCACGCCACAGCACATGCACACCACAGCACATGTATGGAATTCAGAGAACAGCTTGCTGGAACTGGCTTTCTTCTTCCGCCATGTGGGTCGTGAGCTCAGGCTGTGAGGCTTGGTGACAAGCACCTTTAACTGCTGAGCCATCATCCCTACCCAATACCAAACTCTTTAATGGGGCTATTAAAGGTCAGAATCACTGATTTATAATGAGACCATTATTAGGAATAAATCTGGGGTCCTATAAAGAAAGGACCAACACTCAAACTGAACTGTCCCAACAAGTCAAAACTTTGCTTTTGCTCAAAATGGTTCAAGGAAGAGCAAGTGCCCTGACAGAAAGTGTACTTGGCTTTGATTCTAATGCAAATGGTCATTGCATCTTTTCCACCAGAGTGGGCTCTGACCTCACAGTCTTTCAAGATATACTAGGTTTTTTGTTGTTATTGTTGTTTTGGGGGACAGCGTTTCTAGTTTGGGGGTTTGTTGTTTGTTTGTTAGAAAGGGGAGTGTTCTGAAAGAGAGACACAGCCTATGGGGAAGTGTAACAGCTTCTGAAGTATTCTCAACATAGTCAGAGGAAAAGCCATCAGAAGGAAAGGTTCGTCTTCCTTGAAATGAGACGGTAGGAATTTATTCCTAGGAAGTCTTTAAGACATCGCCAACCCCCAAGCCAGCTTCCTGGTCCTCTTACGAAAGCCTGGAGCTCCACTTCGATGTATTTCACTTGTTCCTCGACAATTGCATCATTCACACACTCAGCCAAGAACAGGGGATGTGGTTAGCACCCTGCCCAGAAGGAAAGTTTCAGAATCGGCTTCCATGAAGGGCAAACACCTGGTCCCTCCAGTGGCCTTGATCGGAAGGAACCCAGTGGCCTTGCTTGGAACCCTCGGACAATCAGCAAGAGAAATGCTCAAGGGAACTGGGAGTCCGTTTTCATAGCCTGCAGCCGGTGCTTAGGGCGGCTGCCAGCAGCCCCAGCGTGTGCTTGACTGGCATCCCTGGGCCAAAGGCAGGCGGGGAGAAAGCAGCAGGTGCTCCCAGCTGTGCCGGGAGAAGGCTTAAGAGCCTTCTGTCAGAGCCACAGCATCGCCCATGCCTCTGACCTAGCCAGGGTGTCTTCTAAAAAGCCAAACATATCACCAGCAACAAGCTCACTTCTCTCACATACCGCTTGCTTCCCTGCCTATACCGCTAATATCTGCATTCAGGGGGACTGGGACTACTAGAGAAGGCTTGGGGACACTCCCCAGGAGGAAATATGACCATATGCTTTCATCATATGGGAGACACATAGGGTCAGAGTTTCCCCACAGGAGCCCCGACTCACAGTAGTTTTTGTGTTCTGTTTTTAGGGTCTTAAAAAAAATGAGCTATAATTACATCTTTACATCTTTCCTCCCTTTCCTTTCTTCCCCTGCTCCCATATCCCCATTTCCCCTGCTTCTTCTCAAATTCAAGGCCCCCTTTTCTGTAATTGTAATTGTCACACATATCTAAATGCATAAATTCATAAATACAACCTACTCAGACCCTTTCATGTTGCTTGTGTGTACAGGATTTCTAGGCTGACCATTTGGTACTAGAGATCTTTTTTTCCCCAGGGTTTTGAGACATGGTCTCAGGTAGCCCACACAGGCCTCCACTTCACTGTGTGACTGAGGATGACCATGTACTCCTGACCCTCTGCCTCCATCGGGATTGCTGTCACGTACCACCATGCCCGACTGTTATTACTATGACCTTTGCGGTTATTTCTCAGTTTACAAAAGGTTCTGTTTTCACCAGGGTCTAGCGACTCTCAAGAGGACCATTTTAATTACAGTGCTGCAGCTAGCCAGCAGAGGGCGCCAGTCATACACCTCATCAACAATCTGCTTTGCCTTAGGAGGCTCACAGAGTTCCACATTCTGGGGAGGCATAAGGATCCCAGCGCTTGGGAGGTGAAGGCAAGGAGATCAGTTTAAGGTCATCCTTGGCTATATAGTGACTTGGGACCAGATTGCAAAAAGAAAAAGAGGGATAGAGGGTTGGAGGCAGAGAGAGAAAGAGAAAGAGAGAGAGAGAGAGAGAGAGAGAGAGAGAGAGAGAGAGAGAGAAAGCATTCACCCCAGGAGGCATAGGCAGGTGTGTCTCTGTGAATTCAAAGCTAACCTGGTCTACATAACAAGTGAGACCCTGTCTCAAAATTACAAAAATTCACATTAATATATCAACATAACACAATTTCATTATGTATTCTATACGGGGGGAGGGTAGGAGGATGAGCTACTGCTGCTGGGTACCATGTGAGCTAAGCATCCTCACAATGTCATATCTGCTCCATCTCACCCTTGACCCATCCCTAAGGTCTCCAGGAAAGCTGCTGCGGGGGCTGTCACTGTTACCTTTGTTTCTTTGTTCGTTACAATACTAGTCATTGGCCACAGGTCAAGAGGCCTGCTAGGCAAGGGAAACTGCTATATCCCAGCCCCCACCCCCACTCCTGACCCCTCTGAAGCTTTATTTCTGTGTGCACATGTATGTGTGTGTGGTATGCATGCAATAATCATGTTTGCCCGGGAGCACCTGTGTGTGCAGGTTCATGTGCACTTGGGTATGCCTGCAAGTGGGAGCCAGTGGTTCCTATCAGGTGTCTTCTTTGACTGCTCGTGTGTGAACAGAGCCTCTCACTTGAATCAAGCAGCACTTACCAATATGTCTAGTCTAGCTGGGCAGTTTTTTCCAGGGATCCCCGGTGTCTGTTTCTCAAGAGCTGGGATTACTCGCGGGCCACCGCCTCTCTTAGGTGTTTGCAGAGGCACTGCTATCAGAACTCTGGTCCTCTCACTTCTGAGCCATCTCCCCTATCCCCTTTTGTTGTTTTTTTTTTTTTTTTTTTTTTTTTTACTTTTTACACGTATTTATTCTGTGTATATGTCCATGCATGTGCCATGAGAGTTAGAGAGCTGAGGCCGAGGGGCCGTTGGACCTGGGCTCAGTCACAGAAGCAGAACTTTCTGTGAGAGCCCTACTGGTCACCAGTCCCTGTCCATCAAGAGCTAAGGACAGCCGGGCAGTGGCGGCACATGCCTTTCATCTCAGCACTTGGATGCTATGGTGTCAAAACCCAGGCGCTCACAGCAAGATGTTGCAAAGTCTCCCATTGTAGGAGAATGACAAAGGCCCAGATTAAAGGCAGAGTCGACTCTCGCTGTACTAAATGTACAGGTGACTAAAAGTGGAGTGGAATTTTGCAGTTCTTTTTATGATCACGGGAAAGGTACAGGTCATGGTTTATGGGCAGAGAGGTAACAATACCAAGAAACATGTGATGATCAGTCAGTTCTCAGAACAATAGAAATAACTTACAAAGTGTAATTTACAAGATTATTAATGAAGAACCAATCAAAGAAGTTGACCTTTAGCTAAAGATATGATTAAAGTCTAACATTATTTAACTAAAAAGGAAAGGAATCAACTGTCCCTTAACAAGGAGGCAGAGGCTGGGGGATCTCTGAGTTCGAGGTCAGCCTGGTTTACAGTTAGTTCCAGACAGCCAGGGCTACACAGAGAAACCCTGACTTGAAAAAAAAAAAAAGCAGGGGGGGGGCGCGGGGAAGCACAAGCAGGAATCCCTGAAACAATGAACAATTGGGAAATCCAAGATGGTCTTGACATTTCGACTCTTTGCCACCCCACCCTTGTCACCTTTGGTGTTCAGGTGGCTGTGAGCAGGCGAGCATGCCCCCTTAAATTTAGATGCTTATGATGAGGCTGATGCAACACAGCCTGGAAGTTAAATAGTAGCCCCAAATCCGGCAATGTCCCTCTTGGCCACCAGGGGTCAGTCTGACAATGCCGAAGAGACTCAGGGAGCCTTGTAGACACAAGACGCAAATATTGCATCATCCTTGGGGGGTGGAGGAAGGGAGAGGAAGGGGATCCTGAAACAGCTCTCAGCAGGACTGAACCTGAACCTGAGGTTGGAGACTTTATCTAAGATGGTGAGAGTGTCTGTTGTCCTGTATCATAGCCATTCAGTGGCACAGCTAACACAGATAGAGATCAGTCTCACCTACAGGCCTAGCCTTAAGGGAGCCAGCCCGGGAGAAGGTGCAGGCTTTTACGATTTCACCCTTTCCTCCCGGCAGTGTAGGAGAAACTGCATTTTGTTCCCTTCTTTTAAAGAGGAATTTAAAGAGGGACTTGACCATAGTTTTAAAGAGTTACAGGAAAACTTGCCATTGGTGTCTCCCCAGTGCTCACACATGGAGC
Source organism: Ondatra zibethicus (assembly GCA_004026605.1). Classification (NCBI taxonomy): domain Eukaryota; kingdom Metazoa; phylum Chordata; class Mammalia; order Rodentia; family Cricetidae; genus Ondatra; species Ondatra zibethicus. Next base: position 114,451 of record PVIU01000826.1, read on the forward strand.
AGCTTTGCTGTCCTTCCTTCTTCCGGACACACTAGACAGCAGAGACCACAGGATCTGCCTTCATCCAAGCCTAGCCACTGGCACATGGGAGCTCTGGGATCTCAAGATGAGAGCTGATTTTTCCCATTCGGAAGGGCACAGAGACCAAGGAAAAGATACAGCGGCCATCCACACAACCACTGCTATCAGATACTCCTAGGTGCCCATGGAAACTGGTAGATCACTGTTTGCTCACTGTCCTGGAAGCAAAATGAGCAGGAAAGGCAGGCACATGCCCAGGGCAGGGCAGAGGCCTCTGTGCGCCTGTGCTTAATCCCGCCTGCATCTTCATCATGGACACAGGCACTCGCTGACCTTTGTACTTCCCATTAAGAGAACCCTGTGTCCTCCAGGGACACCCTAATGTGATCTGTACCTCTCCCTCTACCTGACACCCTGACTCCTGTTGCTAGGTTCCCAGAGATTCTTCCTGGGGCTCATTTTCATTGTTTCTAGAGAACTTCTTTCCTTTGGGAGTAATTTGGGGTTTGCAGGAGAGCAGCAAACTGGGCTGGGGAGATGGTTCCACGGGTAAACTGTGTTGTGAGGGGGAAATCCTCCAAGCCAAACCGAAACCATCCATCTTCAGTGCACCTGGGCTTGTTCGAGAGGCCCCTCAGCTGCAGTCACCCCTCCCAGCCATTGTATGCAATTCCACCCTAATGTATATGGCCTCAGGGTCCCAGGAGGAGTCTGGAGCATATAGGTCAGGGAGGACTAGGGGCCTCATCTGCACAGTTGTGGAGACCCATTGTCTCTCATGAGTGTGGACTTTGCGGTGCGGCTGCTTTACCGTCAACATAAACCCCACCAGCTCACTGTCCCCAGTGTGAACTTTGGTGGAAACTGAACTTCAGTTTGTCACTGGGACCTTATGAGGAAAGGGTAGATCTTCCCTAGTCCCCACCCACCCAACCAGGGTAAGAATTTTTGCTAGCCATTGGCATAGTCAGTGGGACTTGACAAAACCAGAGGTAAATTTTGGGGAAGCCCTGGCATTGCTCCTGCGAGGGGTGGTGAGCAGACATCTTGAAGCGCTGCTGCCCAAGGGTGCCCTGTCTGAAGAGGAAATTCTGATGGAGCTGGCGGCTGGGAGGGGGCAGTATGCAAAAGTAGTGTAGAGAGGAGTGAGATAAGAAACTAAGGTGGGGCCACCTGAAGGAGGGGTGAGATGGGAGAGAATCCCAGGATGGCCATTGTCTAAGGGTATAGAGTGGCTTGCCGGTGTGATGAGCGTGGTCTGCCCCAAGTACTGGGATGATTTGAGAATGTAACCCAGATTCTAGAGCCAATATGAAGGTCCTTGAGAGAGAGTAGCCTGAGAGTCTTAGCAAGCAGCTGCCGAGGATGCCTGGCTGGGATGACGTGCGGTAGGAAAATACCTGACGTCAGTGCAGCTGCCCAGAGGGAGGCTGTGTGTTTAAGGGAACAATTATGACGGGTAGAGGACCAACAGCAGATGCCCTCTGTATTAGTCTCTCTGTTGACGGGAAAACTGGACAAGAAGGAGGAGGAAATGGATACATTGACTTATAGCATCCTACATGGAAGGACCAGAGGGTGCAAACCAATTAGGTCCCTGCTAAGGAGTCATTCCCAAGAAGTGTTGGCTAGGGAGGAAGAAGCCCCAGGGTAAAGGCGGTCCTGTAAAGAATTGGAGAGAGAGGTGGTGGATGCTGCTCTTCATCCCAATAAAGGACTCTTAGCCAGAGGGCAGTCAGAGGCTGGTGTCGGGACCCTGGGACCCTGTGGAGTTGACAAGTCCCACTCTGCAGGCTTCCGTGGAGGAAGGAACACTTGCGGTTTGGAAACCCTAACAGCAGCAGAGAGGGGTACCTGCGGGGTACCTGCAGACGGGGGTTGTGCAGGGCGACCACTTTGAAAGAAGATGCTAAAGCAAAGCCAGGCCTGGGATGCAGGTCTGGGATCTCAGCTACTCTGAAAGTTGGCTACTCTGTCTGGGCTGCAGAGTTCAAGGCCAGCGTGGGTAACATCTCGAGACCTTGTCTCAAAATTAAAATAGAAAGAGGGTTGGGGATATAGCCAAAAGGCCTTTTGTCTATCCCTGCACCAAAAGAAAGAGGCACTGAAAGAAAAGAGGGAGAGAGAGAGAGAGAGCGAGAGCAAGGGAGAGCAATAGAGTTCTTCCCATCAGTTCAACACTAACTCAGGCCTCCGTGACTGAGGGTTTCTGAGTGAAGCCAACTTGTCCATCAGGCTCCTTGACAGTGACAGATGAAACACTCTGGTGCAGGATGCTGATCACAGGGGTAGGTTCTGCATGTGGAGGGACCCTGGGGACAGGGGAACTCCCTGTACTTTCCACTCAGTCTCAGTCACAGTCAGCAACCGAGTCACAGTTGGAGTCCTTAATGTTGTTTTCAATAGGATTCCAGAGAAAGAACTCTGTGTGTGTGTGTGTGTGTGTGTGTGTGTGTGTGAATACACACATGAACACATGTGTGCGTGCGTGCCTGCAAACAAGCATAGGTGCCAGCAAGGTGATTCTAAAATGTAATCGAAATATAAAAGGCCGAGAATGGTACCAGCAGCGTGAAGCTGAAGGTTTTCCTCCCCATCTGTCAACACAGATGAGAGAGGCAATGTTGGGAAAGGAGATGGACATGTTCTTTAGTTTCATTTCTGTCCCAGTGAGAAAATATCCTGACAGAAAGCTACTTAGGAAAAACAGTTTATTTCAGCTCCGGTTCCAGGTTAGCATCCATGATTAAGGGGAAGTGAAGGCATCACCTGGTCACACCACAGCCACAGGAGAGAGCAAAAAGGCATGACCGCTTCCCTGCTTGCTTGCTTGCTTGCTTGTGTTCAACCCTACTCCTCCACTGGTGAAGTGTCCAGGACCCAGACTCAGGGAATGGTGCCACCCACAGAGGGTTGGATCTCAACACATCAATTAACATAACTAAGACAATCCCCAACAGGCCAATCCAATATAGACAGCCCCCTATTAAGACATTCTTCCCAGGCCATCTAGGTTGTGCCAAGTTGACAATTAGGGCTAACTGCCACAATATGCAGCTTCACCGGAACCCGGTGGGTGTCCCTGTAATCTTCAGTGGTCTCACCTACATGGTATATCCCACATTTTATAAGTAAGGAGAGAGACAGTGCATATTCTGGAGTTTTGGCACACCATTTCAAGACTGAAATTCTGCAGGAGCTCAGCTTTGGGCAGTCTTGAGACATCATCCCCTCCCACAGCAGCCAGGACAGATGATGGGCCTTAGGCTCTTCCTAGGGATTTGTCGGTTCATTGACAGGCTTTTGCCATCACCGAGAAGCCTTAAATTCAAAGGCAAACAAGCGGTGGTTTGTCCTTTCTGATGAAGAAATAATCTGCTGATCTTTAGATCAAAGCGTGACGTCAGAAACTGCTGATGCTCTTTGATTGAGGGAGGAATTAGAGAAAAGGCCCACAGCTCTGCGCCAGGCCTCTTCTTGCTTCTGGCCCAGGATGTCTGCAAGGCCATGTGAGCATCACTGAAACATGACGAGAATAACAAAAGACAGTGGGACAGCCTGGGAGGGGAAGGTTCTTCTTCAGACTTGTCCTGTCAGGTTGGGAAAGTCATTAATCCTCTGGAGCAAGTCCCAGCTCTCTCAGGTCCCCCTGGCTGTTTCATTCTTTGAGAATTAATGTGTTAGACATGGAGAAGCTTATCAGGCAAGGCACGAGAGGGAACGGGATGTGCCTTGGAGCTGGCCAGGTTCAGTCCAGGTGCTGGAGCCCCTGGGTGTTGCTTTGTGTGACTGAAGGGGTTTGTGGGTTGGGGGGCATGCAGGGAAAGGCATTGTTATCTGGAGGTACAGAAGCAAGCCTGCTGGGATCCTCCAAACGCACTCTGCCCTATGGGGGGGTCCCTGGTTACAAATTTCAAATACCCCAGACACTCAGACACTCTTACTATCATAGAAAACCAGCTATTACTCCTCCTTGGGCAGGCACAGGAACCCCTTGGTGAGTGTGTGTGTGAGAGAGACAGAGAGAGAGAGAGAGAGAGAGACAGAGAGAGAGAGAGAGAGAGAGAGAGAGAGAGATAGGTGAATCTGTGTGCTCTTGAGTAGATGTGGATGTAGAGGCCAGAGGTCAACCTCAGCTGTACACCCATTTTTTTGTGGGGCGGGGGGGTTGAGATAGGGTTTCTCTGTCGCTTTTGGAGTCTGCCCTGGAACTCTGTCTGTAGACCAGGCTAGCCTTGAACCCACCGAGATCTGCCCTGTCTTTGCCTCCAGAATGCTGGGATTAAAGGCATGTGCCACCACCATCAGTCTCTCCAGTGGCCTAGAACTCACCAAATAAGCTATGCAGGCCTCAGAGATCCTTTGGTCCCCACCTCCCCAAGGCTGATTGCCATTGTGCACCAACCTTACCCCCAGTTTTTTGTGTTTTTGTTTGTTTGTTTCTTTTGTTTTGTTTTGTTTTACGTGAGTCCCAGGGATCAAACAGGTCCCTTTGGAGAGAGCACTTTGCTGATGGAGTGCTCCCCAGTCTCACTTTGGCCTCTTCAATCCCATTTCTGGAGTCTCCAGGGTCTCCGGCAGAATTCTCCCCGGAGGAGCTTTGTCTCATTAAACAGAACACCCCTGCTCCACTAGCCTTCCATCTACTTGGCCACGTGCTGCATCTTTTCAGCCCTGGGCCCAATAATGTCACATAAATATTCTCCAGCTCTAACTGTGTTTGCTGTAATTAACAGCCACACCAAAACCGTATGAAGTCCCCAAGACTGGGGAAGGGATGTAAATGTGCCCAGACCTGCTTGGCTGGTGCCTCTCGGGCATCCCTGCCCTCTGTCCCTGAATAACACTCCCTTCTCAATGTCCTGAGACTCTGCCAACCAGGAAGGCACAAACCAGGTTCTCCTGCCAACACGAGTGTCATTTATCCGTGGTTGCACTGGGCCACTAAATACCATTCTCTGCTACTGATGGCCATGGCCAGACTCAGAAGGAGTAGGGGTGGCTAGATAAACAAGGGTGTGGCTGAGTGGGTTCTGCAGAGGAGCTAGGCAGAGCTCCCCTTGTAGAGAGCTATGACTTCATCACAGTCAGGAAGAACTCCATCAACTGAAGTGACCCCCAAGCACCCAGGCTAGGAGCTCCAGATGGACAGCAGCACACAGCCCCTTCTGTTCTCTCAGGCGGCGCCAAGGGCTCTTTGTGCCTCTGAATTGACAACTAGACCGAGAACCATGCCAAGAAACAGTGGTGGGGCTGGAGCTGTCCCACCAGCTCAGTGGAGTCCTTACCTCATTCAGCACACTGCTCCTGGATTGCCTCATGTACTGAGAGGCCCCTGCACCCCTGGAGTGTGATATCCACTGTGGAGGCAGGAGACAGCAGCTCGGGACAACACGAGACAATGTTCAGGGTCAGCTGTGTGAATGAACTGAGCAGAGTTACGGTACAGGGAATGGAGCTCCTGTAGGTGTGAGGGGGATGGAGCTCCTGTAGGTGTGCAGGGGAAGGAGCTCCTGTAGGTGTGCGGATGATGGAGCTCCTGTAGCTGTGAGGGGGATGGAGCTCCTGCAGGTGTGTGGATGATGGAACTCCTGTAGGTATGCAAGAGATGGAGCTCCTGAAGGCGTGCAGATGATGGAGCTCCTGCAGGTGTGCGGATGATGGAGCTCCTATAGGTGTGCAGGGGATGGAGCTCCTGTAGGTGCACGGATGATGGAGCTCCTGCAGGTGTGCGGATGATGGAGCTCCTGCAGGTGTGCAGGGGATGGAGCTCCTGTAGGTGCACGGATGATGGAGCTCCTGCAGGTGTGCGGATGATGGAGCTCCTGTAGACGTGCAGGGGATGGAGCTCCTGTAGGTGTGCAGATGACAGAGTTCCTGCAGGTGTGCAGATGATGGAGCTCCTGCGGATGTGTGGGTGATGGAGCTCCTGCAGGCATGCAGATGATGGAGCTCCTGAAGGTGTGCGGATGATGGAGCTCCTGTAGGTGTGCAGGGGATGGAGCTCCTGTAGGCGCACGGATGATGGA
>PVIU01000826.1:129475-263070 GCA_004026605.1 Ondatra zibethicus
GGAACACTTCTGCATTGCTGGTGGGAATGCAAGCTGGTACAACCCCTATGGATGTCAGTGTGGCGATTTCTCAGAAAATTAGGAAACAACCTTCCTCAAGACCCAGTAATACCACTTTTGGGTATATATCCAAAGGATGCTCAATCGTGCCACAAGGACATGTGCTCAACTATGTTCATAGCAGCTTTGTTTGTCATAGTCAGAACCTGGAAACAATCTAAATGCCCCTCGACTGACTGGATAAGGAAAATGTGGTACATTTACACAATGGAGTACTACACAGCAGAAAAAAAAATAACGACAGCTTGAATTTTGCAGGAAAATGGATGGAACTAGAAAGCATTATTTTGAGTGAGGTAACCCGGACACAGAAAGACAATTATCACATGTACTCACTCATAGGTGGTTTTTAAACATAAAGCAAAGAAAGCCAGCCTACAAACCACAATCCCAGAGAGATTAGACAACAATACAGACACTAAGAGAGACTTACATAGAGCTAATCTACATGGGAAGTAGAAAGTAGAAAAAGACAAGCTCTCCTGAGTAAATTGGGAGCATGGGGACCTTGGGGGAGGATTGAAGAGGGGAGGGGAGAGGCAAGGGGAGCAGAGAAAAATGTAGAGCTCAATAAATATCAATAAAAAATGTATATAAAAAACTACATGCAAACAAAAAAGAAAAGAAAACACGCAAAGTGGAACGTAAGGACCTGCTGCCCCAGAGCACTGTCTGTGACCTGGGCGTGGTACTGGGTGCCGCACGCTGGCCCGGGGTGAGTAGCAAAGGTGCTAGATATTGACACGCTGCCCCGGCACCTAGCCAAGAAACACCTGCAACCTTTTGCCTGTTCTCAGAAGTAGAGTTCGTTAGATGAGCATTGTGGCCACAGGGGAGAAGCCGACTCCAAGGCCCTCAAGGCTTCAATTGTAGCACAGATGTATGTCTTTGACACCTGGCCTCCCTGGCCACAGTGACACTGTGCAGAACTTCCTGCTCTTGGGAGATATTTGCTAATCTCATCTTCGCTGGCCTGGTTCCTGTGCCCTGACTGGAGCCGAGGTCTGGCCGTGCTGGAGAGTCACCAGCCAGGAGGGAGGGAAAGTCGAGACTGGGCCAGGGCAAAAGCTCATCCCATGCTGGACTCCAACAGAACTTGGCAGAATTCTAGGCGCCTTCAGAGCTACCCAGAGTGCTTGGGATACCTGCTCAGGCCGTAGGCTGACTACAAATGCCTGAATCAGAGTGAGATGGTGTCTTCCCCATTTCACTAGAACCTCATATGTGACATTATTTAAAAAGAAGATCATTGGCCAGGTCACGGTGGCTCTAGCCTTTAGTCCCAGCATTGGAGAAGCAGAGGCAGGCAGCCTTCTATGAGTCTGAGGCCAATCTGGTCTACAGAGCAGATTCCAGGGCTGCCAGGGCTTTACAGAAACCCTGTATCAAAATGGAAAAAAAAAATCATCACACATATAATGGTTAAGGTGAACTTATTTATATGGCTAGAATGGTCCTAAATTCAATGGCTGGTGTCCTTATAAGGAGAAATAAATACAGACAGAGATTACGTATGAAATACAGATATATGATGACAGAGACAGAGATTACGATGATGTAACCTGAAGCCAGGGACACCAGAGATTGTTCCCACTACCAAGAGCTGGAAAGCAGGAGTTAGTCAGAGGGAGGGTGGCCATACCAACACCTAACTTTGGCCTTCCAGCCTCCAGGCTGTGGGAGAACTCAGGTCTGTGGCTGAGGTCTGAGTGATCTGTTGACACAGGCTCTGCTTGCGAAGTCCTGTGTTGGTGGGGCACGCCTTTAAGCCCAGCCCTTGGGAGGCAGAGGCAGGTAGACCTCTATGAGTTCCAGGGCACCCTGGTCTACATAATGAGTTCCAGGACAGCAAGGGCTTCTTAGAGAGATTCTGTCTTAAAAAACAAAAGCAAAACAAAACAAAACAGGTTCCACCTGGAAGTCCAGGTTGCACAGCCTTGGGGCAAAGTCACTTGCAAGGAGTTGGCTGGCTCTTAGGTGCCCTCTAGCCTGTCACCTTTGCATGGCCTGGCCCACAGCTCCCTCTAGTCTCTCTTACATTCCCAAGGGAGATGTGGGTGAACTCCTAGCCCATTGCTACTTGGGAACCAGAATTCAGAACATGCAATGGCTCTCAGAGCCTGGGACCACTAAGAAGCATGTTCTCCATACTTTTATGCTGTGTGTGTGTGTCTGGGGTGTTTGTGGGGGTGTAAACCAGAACTTTCTCAAGACCATACGGCAGTGACACCATGACTCAAAGCCTGCACATTTCACATAGCCTCTCCATATGACACCTCTGCCCTCCTCACCAGAGCCTCTCTGCTCTGTCTCAGTCCATACAGGAGCTTTAGTCATTAGGTCCTAGGGCTTCTTCACACTGTTCCCAAGTCAGGTCACACTCGCAGGCATCAGGACTGGAGGCACATTCTTTTGAGACAAGGCCTTGCTATGTAGCTCTAGCTGGCCTGTACCACTCTGTAGCCTAGGCTGGCCCATAACACTCTGTGTAGCCTAGGCTGGCAGTCAACTCACTGAGCCCCTCCTGCTTCTGCCTACAGAGTACTGGGATTAAAACCTCAGACCTGGGCTGGCAAGATGGCTCAGAGGTTAAGAGCACTGAGTTCAATTCCCAGCAACCACATGGTGGCTCACAGCCATCTGTGATGAGATCTGGTGCCCTCTTCTGGCCCACAGGCATACATGCAGGCAGAATATTGTATACATAATAAATAAATCTTTAAAAAAAAATAATACCTCGGACCACGATGCCTAGCCTGAGGGCACACTGACCTGAAGCAGCTATGGGAAAGCTCCTATGGGAAACAGCAATCCCACTCCCTATGCTTGAGCTGGGAGGTGCAATGCAGGTAACATCTTGTTTCCTGCAGTTCCTGACCTTACCTAGAAGCCTCAGACAGGGAAGCTGGTGGAAGAGGAATAGAGCTCAGAGCTGAGCAGAGAGGGACTTGGATAGGCAGAGCCGAGGGCAGGGACCCAAGGCCCAAGCGTCCTTTCCCTTGGGAGCCAGCTCTCTTCCCAAGCAGCCAGCAGTCTGGAGAGCATGGCTGGGACGAGCTCTCTTTCCAAGGCTCTCACCCCACCAAGGTGCAGCTAAGCCTTGGTGGGTTCAGGGAAGGTCCGCCATATCCCAATGGGCACTAGACACTATCAGGACAATTACCTTTCCCTTTGGGGCTAAACACCGTTACCTTCCAAGGTCAAGGTCTACGCTGACCCAACAGCAGATGCTGGGAAACGCAAGAACTGCCATCAGAATCAGAGGGAGCTGCTGCCCAGGCCCCCAGACTCTGGCTTCCTCCTCCCACCCCTCAGTGAGCCACATCATGGTACCACGAAAACTGCCAGGGTATGATTTCTTCCTCCTGTTCCGGGCATTGAACTCAGGGTCTTGTATACACTAGACAAGTGCCACCACCGCATCATACATCTCTCTGGCCTCTCTTTACTTCTGAAGCAGGACCTCACTAAGTGGCCCAGGCTGGCAGCTGCTAACTCAGTAGTTGGGATTACAGATGTGAACCATTACTTCCAGCTGAGAGCTGCCAGAACTAACAAAGTCTCACGCATCGCACATTAGCAGAGCTGAGCGCTGGCATAGTGGCCAGCACTTGTCTAGAGTGTTCAAAGCTGGGTTTCATCTCCAGCAACGTACATGCACACAACCATGCGCACACAAAACCTGGCTTACACACCTACTACCACAAACACACATTCACATGCACTACACACACACACACACACACACACACACACACACACACACACTCCTAATAAAATGGAGTTGGAGGCTAGGAGAGGGCCACCTCCTGGACCAGTGCCCATGGCAGGCCTCATCACAGGATGTGAAGACCACAGCATTTTCATAAGCTGCTTGCACAAGGACAATAGTCCAGCCAAGTCTGTTAATCTCACCATCTCATGCAAGAGCCCCTGGAAGCAAAGTCTTTGTTAGAAACCAGATTGCGTGGGCCTCTTCTCTTTGTCTTTAGGCATCTCCCTTCAGCCTGGTCCCTGCAACAGACACACACACACATCCGGATGCCAATCTCCCACCGTTTCAGAGTCGGCCTAGCATGTTGGGGAGGTGCTTGGGGTTCCTGCAGAACCAAGACCAGAGCCAGTCTGTCCTGCAGGCCTCCCATAGCTGCTGTACATCTCATGAAGTTGAGCCCAGGGGAGACAAGAGGCACCGAGATGCGAGACGGAAGGCGCTAAGAGCCATTACTACAGGTACTAGAGCAAATCTTCCAGAGGCTCCTGAGCCAGCTATCTTGGAAGAATCTCTACAGAAGCAGAAACTAGAAGCTGTCTCTTCTAGACATTCCTACTGTTTGGGACCTTCTAGAATGTTCTGTGGAAACCCCATAGATGCTCACTAATGTATATGAAGTGGTCCCCATCACTTATTTCCTCTCTCAGGGGAAGGAACTGGCTATGCAGAAGGCACTCCAAAAGGCTGGCTTTCCAGAGCTCCCAAGAGCAATATGGAGCCAGGGTGCTCCTCTCTCTGCTAGTGGCACAAATGACCTCGCCATGGGTTGAGCACGATCCCTAAGTCAGAGTCATTTACCACCAAGGCTCAGGCCTGGAGTGGACCCCAGTGTGCGGGACTGAGATTCATTTCCACATGAATCCAAAAAGACCCTGCTGTCAAAGTCAAGGTGTCATCAGATGTAGTGATCCATGCATGTACTGCCAGCCCTCAGGTAAGGGGGCTGTGGCCAGCCAGGAGGATTACAAGTTTGAGGCTAGCCTGTACTACATGCTGAGTTTAAGGTTGCCTGGGGTATATAGTGAGACCCTGTCTCAAAAACAAACGACAAACAAAACCAAAAACCTACCAAACCTTCAAACCCCAAACTAACTAAATTCTGCCTGGAAGAGAACCTGCTGTCCTCTGACTGACACATGGCCCAGGGGTCCATCTGCCCGACTCTGCTTTTCTGCTGAGCTCTAGCCCATGAATGTCCTCTTTGGGTGTACCGTGAAAGGGCTGTAGAATCACGGGCTCCCCTGATGGTCTCTACATCCTGCATGAAAGGTGTGCACATGAGTCCCTCATCCTCCTTCTACAGCCAGAGCATCCCTGCTCAACCAGCAGCAGGCTGGGCTACTGAGATGCATGGGCAACATCTAGGGAACAGGCATCCAAATAAATGTTTGCTGATTACAGAGTTCAGAAAACACTGCAGAGACCTGGACTAAATCTGCCCCATGTGGGGATCACAGTTGTTTTTCCTAAGAGGCTTAAGGACTCCACACCACATTAGCACTGCCCTCCCTCACTGCCCTCCCTCACTGCTGGCCCATGTGTGCTCTCAGAATAAACTTGTCACCATTGCCACAGTGTGGTCTCTTGGGGCTCTTAGGATGTGCTGTGGAACTGAGCCATCCAGTCAATGTGGAGAGGGAAGGAAGATGCAGGGTGGGAGAGAGTGGTAATAGCCAGGTACCCTGGGAGATGAAGCGGGTTCCCTAGAATGCAGGAGGTAAAGATTTATGGTGGGGGCTGAGTCCAGGGCTGAGAAGGTGTTCATCAGAAAAGCTGGGCTGAGCAGAGAAGGAAACAGCCACACCCACTGCTACCCTGTAGAGAGGTTCTGCCGACTCTAGGGACACTGGGTCATTAAAACTATCCTGTTTGGGGCCCTGGGATCCACTGCCATATGGTCCCCTGCCATGGATATTAGCTGCTACTCGTGGATGAACTGTGAGCAAGTGGCCTCTTCTGACCAATGGCAAGTTGGAAGGACTTAGCTTGAAGAGGTCCCTGAGGAGGTGAATACTCAGTCCTGCCCACTGGTGTCTACTCCAGGCCTGAACCAGGCAAAGGAGGCAGCAAATACCACCCCAGAGCATTCCCCAGGGAGGGATAGGAACTGAAACAGCCACGGAAGTAGCAGCTCAGCTGTGGGTGTCCTAGGAGAACGTAGCTTATGCCCAAAGCCATGCAATGTGCCCCATTGCAGGAGTCTGAGGCACATAGGAGAGACCGCAATGGCAGCTGGGGGACAAGCATATCCTTCCTGCACTCTATCCCTGGTGCTCTGGACTCTGGCTTGGCGCAGTGGTCTTTCTCAGACTGCAGCCAGAACAGTAGTGGCAGCTTCACGCTGAGCCCAGCTGTGTCTTGGGAAAGAAACTGTCTTCCAGGAGCCTGGGTTACTAAGCACTTTCCCCAGAGGCTTCCAGGAAATGTTCCCTCAGGTCTCTCCCAAAGCAAGCTCCAGGCAGTGTATGCTGGGCCAGGAAACAATCCCCCACCAAACGGTCAGGCATCAGTGTGGGCAAGGGGTTTTGGGAAGCACCTGGGATCCAGAGGATGAGTGGTCACCTTAGCAGTCAAAGACAGATGAGGTGGGGGGGGGGGAACGGGGCAGAAAGAGCCCCTTGCCTCTTCTCCATCTTGCCCCCTCCCACTTTGCACAGCCAGTTCTCTCATTATACCCACTTACAGGAGCGGTATGTAGAGGCAGAGTGAGTAACGTACTTGGACGTTCATGCCCGGGATCTTCTGGAATAGTTCCCACCCGCTACAGTCTCCAGGAATCCCTCCAGCACATTCTTACCGGTGCCCAGAGGTGGGCAATGTGAGCAGGTGACTCTCAAATGTCACAGTGAACTAAGGAAGTGGAAAGCAAGCGGGAGGGGAGGACTTACTGGGAACAGGAAAGAGGGAGCTCAGGGAGGTACGCGGAGGTATGTATGTCAGGGCCTGGAGTGCAGGGGAAGGGAGACAGCGGCTCGACAAGGGTTGGACAAGTGGGCAGAGGAGTTATGCAAAGGCTCAGGCCGCCAGAGATGGGATCCTAATCACTAAAGCAATGGATGTTACATTAAGTCCTGGCACCTCTGAATTTACCCATGTCCTGGATAGAAACAGTGAGTGCCTGGGCTCAGGACCACCTCTCAATACCACTGTTTCTTCTCTCTGAGCATGGCAGCAGGCAGCTCTCTCTGGCTTCCAGTTGCAGGCACCTCAGGGACTCTCAGCTCCCACCCTTCTGGGTCTGACTGCCTGTACCTGCTGGATGTTCTGAGTTTGCCAGTACAGAAAATCAAAATCCTGCCCTCCTCCTTGTACCCTACAGTTCTGAAAAACCTGACAGCCACATCCTGGGTACCACAGCCCCAATGGCCACCACCCCCTCTTATGAGCCATGTCATTTTCCTGTGTTTCTTTGGTTAGAAGCTTATGGGGTAGTCTGTGCAGCCAGCCCTTCCCACAGCTTACTGAAAGCCTTGAGGTCTCAGTTCCACTACTATTTGGGTGATGCCCTTTCTCAATGTCCTGCCTTAAACGGAGCTTGTCTAAGCCCACTACTTAAGCTCATTGCATTGTCCTAGGTGGGCTTCCCAAGGGCCTTCTGCAAAGCCTGGAGGCTTTCTGGAGCCTTTTAGTTCATGCCCTTTGCAGATATTCCTGAGGTTTCCAAGTGACTCAAGGATGGGGGGACGGTGACTTTTGCTTAAAAGCCCAGTGCTAAGAGACTGAGGTAGGAAGATCTCTAGGGATTTGAAGCCTCAGCTATAGAGTGCGAGTTGAGCGGCGGGTTAGCCTGGGCTAGAGTGAGATACTGCCCCAGCCTTCACCCACCAAATCCTGATTCATTAAAACCGCAGTACCACACTCTTTGACAACTAGGACAAACCCTAACTAGAATGTGCACCCCACTTCGTAGTTGTATAACTCAGCTGGGTCCATTGAAAAGTTCTCACTCTCCCTCGGTCTCTCTGGGGTTCAGTTTCTCCATCTGTAAAAACTGAAAGCCTGGGTCATCTCTGATTCTGACTCAGGAAGTCTAATGTTATGTCCACTTCTCACCGACCCCTCCCTTGCTCACAGGCTCAGATCCTGGTGACCTGGAAACCACAGGACAGAGTCCACTAAAGCTTGTCACCCACTGTGAGGACAGCAGAGGGCAGCTGGAGCCTGCCTGCCGGTGTGGAGCAGGAATGGGCTTTACGGCCTGCTCCTGGCCAAGTCTTTCCACTGCTTCCCATGAGAGGCCCCCATCAGAATGGAAGGAGGCGCAGAGCAGTGAATCTGGGCTCAGTGAGTTAGAGACTTTGGGCTTGCTGGGTCTCGGAGGCATCTGTTTTGGGGGCTTGTATTGGAGGTTCCATCTCTGAGAAAGCAGTGTAGTGGGACCATTTCAGTGGAGGAGGCACCCAACATTCTGCCCCAGTTTCCTGCCAGCCCAGGAACTGAAGAACAAGACCCATTCTCCTAGGGCAGTGGGACAGTCCACTGTGCCTCTTCTAGTGATCCAAGGCCAAAGTCAGACACCTGGGTGAGAAAAGGTTCCTGGGGTCTCCGGACAAATGGAGAAAGCACCGTGAACTCGGACAAGGCAGTAGGTCAGCAGACACACACAGGGAGAAGAGCTACATGGTGATGTTGCCCACACACAGTCTTGCTGCTCCAAGCCCCCATGCAGCCCCCAATCCACGTCAACTTCCCTGGAGCCAACAGACTTCTCTGAACTCCTTTAAAACGTGTTATTTTGGGGGCTGGAGAGATGGCTCAGTGGCTAAGAGCACTGACTGCCCTTCCAGAGGTCCTGAGTTCAATTCCCAGCAACCACATGGTGGCTCACAACCATCTGTAATGAGATCTGGCGCCCTCCTCTGGTTTGTGGGCATACATGGAGGGAGAATGTTGTATACATAATAAATAAATAAATCTTAAAAAACAAAACAAAAAAAGTGTTATTTTGGCTGGGCGATGGTGGCACATGCCTTTAATCCCAGCACTCGGGAGGCTGAGGCAGGTGGTCTACAGAGCTAGTTCCAGGACTGGCTCCAAAGCCACAGAGAAACCCTGTCTTGAAAAACAAACAAAACAAACAAAAAACAACAAAAAAGGTGTTATTTTGGGAGAACAAGTGAAATAACACTGTGATTCAAGTTCAAGGGGGTCGTATCTGCTGGTGCAGGCCTGTCATTCCAGTTACTCATGGTAGAGGCAGGTTATAAATTCAAAGCCTGCCTGGCCAACAGGAATTCAAGTCCAGTCTGGGCAATTTAGTGAGGCTGTCTTCAAACACAAAGAAAAAGAAAGAAAATAATCAAAGAGAAATGGAATCTTCCTGCCCAGACCGTGGGACTCAAGTTCCCTTCCGGCAAGTCCTAATTTTGGCATGACCCTCCACAGATATTTCAGACAGAGCAAAAAAAAACCATGTTCCCACACTCAAACCCCTCCACAAAAGCAGCAGCAGGCTGCCTTTCCTTCACAACAGAGTTTGTGGTTCAGAGGGAAGTCACACTGATCTTATAGCTCTGCAGACAAACCCCCACACATGCAACCTGCCCCCATGAAGAGCACAAAGCAGCTGGTCACTTCTAGAATGCACACGGCACTGACTGAGCAGCTCTGTACTTGCTCCCTAGTCAGTGCTAGGACACTTTGTGTCCTCTGTTTTTATGGCTGAGTTGTCTTCCAATATGCAAGAGCCACAGGATCCTTGGCAAGGTTACTGATGATGGCAGGAGACCAAACACCATTCCTGTCTCCTGCTTCTTCCAGAGAGTGGGCCTGACCAGCGAGAGTCTCTGGACACTGGATACTGCAGACCAAGTTTCTCAGATGAGTGTCTTTTCCCATCTGAGCTGCAAACCTGCTGGCTTTAGTTCACCATGACCTCAGGTTTGGTTTATCTATATACAGCAACAGTGAGAAAGGAAGCCAAGGTCATGTGCAGCCTCTTTATCCAACATCTTGGATAAAGTGTTGGGCAGTCTTGGGGTACAGTGGGAGAGGTGACAAGTGGGCTGAGTGAAGGGGGAGTGTGCCTGGGTGCAGCCTAATCCAAGTCCCCTCTTCATTTCCAGTATTCAATTTTATGGAAGCCCTTCCCCGATAACTTAGATCCCCCCTCACTGTGAACCACACGGGCAGAGGGAAAAGCTCCCCTCCTCCTCATTGCTCCCTTGGCTCTGCTTGCAGTAATTGTTTGGAATGGAACTCTCTGCCCAACTCCAGATTTCTTTGACTGTTGCTTCTCCAGGGTTTGAGCCCATCTCTAGCAAGAGGCAAGTGCAGAAACAGAACAGCTAGTCTAAGGATAGAGGCCAGACTTTGTGTTTTCATGCCACTTAAGGACCAAATGCCCTTATCCCAGAGGGCTTGGAGGAAATGTCACAGCAGTAGGGGGAAGGTATGGGGGGGGACATCAGTGACATCAAGTTTGCCCAGAGGTTCAAAGCATGGCCTTGAAGCATCTGGTTGCGTGAAACGAGCAAGGCTCACCCTTTTGAGATAAAGACAGCTGCAGGAGATGAGTCCCAGGCCAAGCTGTGTCCTGATCCAGATTTGCCTGAGGCCCCACCCAGTCTTTAGGATTAAGAGATCATCTGTGAAGTCAGTAGGATTAACTGGTACCTCTCACAGAGGACAGAGTGGCCTTCCAACAGCCCAGGTTCCTTGTCAAAAGGTGTAAAGGTGGAACAGGGAGTTAGGGTCACACCCTAGCCTTGGTTCAGACTCTGTCAGAAGCTACAAGAACCATCTAGAGACGATGCCTACAGAAGCCCAACAGAGGCCCTGAAGATGGCAAGGAAGGAGGGGCTCTGGAATCTTCCAGCACTCCCTCTGACCCAGTCACGGTTTGATCGCCAAAGAAACAGGCAAAGAGTATTTCTGAGAAGAGATGCTCACGGGGGTGGGCAGGCGCCAAGGTGTGGACTCTATGACACAGACTTTAATGATACAGTTGAGTTCCTACACGCAGAATTTACTGTGCATGGCTACAGGAAAGATCTTGTTAGAACTGGACCCCAGAAGTGAACAGGACAGTGTTTGACATGGCTGTGCATACTAAGAGATAGGTATTTAGAAGTTCTGGCAGAAGATGAAGCCTTAAAGCTTAAACAATGCCTGAGGGAAGGGCCTGCCACTTAGCTGTCTTGGGCTTGAGGTGCAATATGGTGGGATAAGGCCAAAAGCTGAGGGAGGCTGATGCGTGTGAGGGGTGTGATCCTGCATGATGCCGCTGTCCAGGACTCTAGGTGTGGACGTTTGGGGTCCCCTCACTGAGTGCTTCTTGCCTGGTCCTACAGCATCCAATGCGGGGAGGGGGGGTAGGGGTTGAGCCTCACCTCCGGGAGCTGTGTTTGTCCTGAGGCAGGTGGCAATACCACCCACCCATTTCATCTGTCTGCTGCAAGGATGGCACTTTCTCAGGTGGCATCCACGGGATGAGGCCTCAGTGCAAGGGTGGGGAGGAACCAGCGATTCCTCACAGAGGACAGAGTGGCCTTCCAACAGCCCAGGTTCCTTGTCAAAAGGTGTAAAGGTGGAACAGGGAGTTAGGGTCACACCCTAGCCTTGGTTCAGACTCTGTCAGAAGCTACAAGAACCATCTAGAGACGATGCCTACAGAAGCCCAACAGAGGCCCTGAAGATGGCAAGGTGGGAGGGCTGGGGGGTGGTTCCTCCCTACCACCCAGCTTCAGAAACCTTTGGCTCACACCTCAGCTGTATGAGGGATAGCCAACATTCCACCCTCTAGTGCTTGGGGGAGGGGAACATGGTATCTGGGGCATGTATCTCCTTTCCTCCTCCTCCTGATGCCCTATGACATGAGGCTCAGTGCTGCCCTCAACGTCCACCATCGCCACAGATGTTTCTGGAGAGAGGCCAAGGGCATACAGGTCTTCTAGGGGTCAGAGATATGTGCTTAATACCCTGCCCAAAACCAGGGGATGACCAGAAGAGGCCGGGGCACAATATGGCTTCTCCTCTGGGGCCTTAGAGGCTGTGCACTGTTCTTGGGGTCACCACTGGTCCCGATCTGTTTCCAAATTAATTAACTTCTTGTCTCTAGTACAGTCTCTGCTCCAAGTCCCAGCCTGAGAATACCTACCCTGGCTCTGGGCTGGCTGTTGGTCAAGGGGATCACACACACACACAAGCACGCACGCACACACACACACACACACACATGCACACAGTTTCCAAATTAATTTCTTGTCTCCAAGAGACAAGACTCTGCTCCAAGTCCCAGCCTGAGACTGGGCTGGCTGTTGGTCAAGGGTACACCATACACACACGCACACACACACACACGCGCACACACACACAATGTACAACATCGCCACCAGCCTAGCAAGCTCAGTGGACTTGTCTAAGGCTTCGGGACCCATAAGGCACCATTCTGTAGTCCATGGTCTCTCCAGGCAAGACAGCTGGGTAAGGGAGGTTGAACGGGGCCCCAAATAGAGCACAGGCTTGCATCTGTGCTCCCATTCCCCGTCTTTCCTTCCTCTTCCTGTTCTCTAGGGAGAAAGCTCCCAGGCCCACACTGTTCTGAGAGGAGACAGGGCAGACAGAACTTGGGCTGTTAGTGCAATGCAGGAGGCATCAGTTTTGTCCTGACAATGAATGGCTGGGCTGGGGAGATGCCTAGAACCCTGTATTTCCTACTCTTGAGATACCAACAGGATTTCTACTTATGGATGCCCCACTACCTGTGCCTCAGTGGCCCTAATGAGCAACAGCTGGGTTTTCTATTTCTAGTTTATGTATTTATATTTATATCTATTTATGAGTGTACTGCTTGTATCCCTGCATGACAGAATAGGGCATTAGATTCCACTATAAATGGTTGTGAGCCACCATATGGTTGCTAGGCACTGAACGCAGGACCTCTGGAAGAGCAGCCAGTGCTCTTAACCTCTGAGCCATCTCTCCAGCCCCAACTGGGTTTTCTATACAGCTGGATTTGATGGTACCAGTATAGCATTTGACTTGGTATTGGGGGGGGCACGAAGGGAGGGGCAATGGAGTGTGTGTGGTTTAGGATGGCTGCGCTCAGCTGGAGAAAACATCTGCTAGATAGTGCCCTCTGACCCTTGACCCTGTTTTCCTCAAGGGAGTACCATGGCAGCAGCTCCAGGGATCTGTGGACCACTATCTTCCAAACTGCTACTTCCAACAGTCACACCTGGGGGAGCCAGTGAAGCTGTGGAATCTACCCAGTGTTATTTCCTTCCTCTACCTCACAGTGACCTATGGGACAAGATGTTGGCTGATCTAATTGGTTTTCTTTCTTTCCTGGTAGCCAGCCTGAAACAAGCAACAGGCCTAGGGAAGAGGCCGGAGTTTGATGCAATCAAGGAGTATTGGCATGGTGTGCGAATCCTTAAGCAGTTAAAAAGAAAAAAAAAAAAAAAGGTCAGACCACCAAAGCCAGCTGAGCCCAATAGCGTGACCCAAGGAGGTGATTGCGAACCACCCTTTGGTTGGTTAAAATGGTGTCTTCCAATCATCAGCCTTGCAGAACTGTCTGCTCCCATAATGCACCAGCCACCATGCTACAATCTCACAGAATGAAAAAGGGGAGTTGACCATATACAGGAAAATCCCTACCCATTCCTGAACTTTCCATTCCCTTCTCAGTTTAACTCACAAAGGATCCTCCCCTGTTTAAGTCTGCCTCTGAAGAGAGCTATCCAGGGTTCCTCAAGGAAGCTCTTGAGGTGCCGGGACTCAAGTGCTTCTCTGTATTGGCCTTCTTCCTAGGTAGGAGCTTTGGAACTTTCTCTGATGGAGTGGAGGACCTGGACACTGGGTCAAGATCTCAACGTGGTCGGTCTCTGTCTCTGCAGGTCCCCAGCCTGCAACCAAACCTCCCAGTCTGGCCTGAGGAAAAGTCGGCTCCATCAGCTGCCCCTCCCTCCAGTCACCCACTCTTAGGGTCGTTCTGGTCCTATTCTCCCCTTAGACATTTTCTTGAGACCTTTACACTAGTGAGACAGATGTCCCAGTACTGTGAAACCCCCCCCCCCCCCATCTTTCCGTAATCCTTCAGAAGGCGGCTCTGAATAAATCCTGATTTGTTCTTATTTCACAAGCACCTGCTTAACATTTGGAAAAAAACAGCTCTTCTGCCTCCAGCTGGCTGGCCCCTCAGGGGCCCCTACGAGATGGCTAACCCAGAGCTAGCAAATCTGCCTCTGGCTCCTCGCCCTTGATCCTTCCCCAGGAGCTCCTTCAAGACAGAGGCTGCAGGCTACACACACAGCGGTCAGTAGTGCTGGGCCCTATGGAAATGGAGTGCACAGCCCCCAGGAAAGCTTCATAAAGGCCATGCCCACTGGCACTGCGCTGTCCACTCTGGATGCCTAAGTTCCCATGTCTGCTTCATTAAATGTTGGTAAGAGGTAAGATGAAGCCAGAACCCAGCTCATTGTGGGCTGAGTAAGGGGCAGTTTGCAGCTGGGGTATAACACAGCCAAGGTTCAAGGAAGACTCAAAGGCTGTTGAGGTCAGAGTATGGGGTTCATTTACAGCTAATCCCCCTTCTCTAGGCATGCACGGCTACCGGCTCAGGGAAGGTGTCATCAAGCGCTGGAGGGCAGGGGGCTGGTAGCACTGTGGGAGCTTGCAGGGCAACTGTCTTGGCTCAAGGGGCCACATGAAGCCCCCTGAATGGGGACAAGATCACATACACTTGAGGCCAGGCCACTTGGCAGCAGTCAAATAAGTCCTGAATAGGCAGAATGGTTGGACTGGGGGGGTGGGGGGTGGGAGTGGGGTGTGGAGCAGTTCGGGTGAGGGCCAATAAAAGGCAGGGCATGTTTGTGCCTATAACCTTCAAAGGGAGCTTGGGGAGGCTCAAAGCTTTTGAAGAGCTGTTTCTAACTTAACTCTACGACAGGAAAGCGTGGTATGACTCACCCAATATAGGTCCAAAAGTCTCCTAAAAGGGGTGTGTGTTTCCTGCACTGTATGGGATAGGTAGGCCAGACACTAGGCCCCTGCTTCAGAGGGACCAAGTTTCCAAACCCTCCCAGATTTACACACACCTTCCATTGGAATGCCCTGCTTTTCAAAGACACACTGTACAGCCAGGGACATTTGGAAGCTGAGGGCTGGTCCTGAGGACCTCAGCACCCAGTAGAGGTTCCAGGAGAGAAGTGGGGGGTCTGGCCTCAAGGGGCCCTCTCCCACAGCTCTAACCTGTCCATGAGAGATGGGGGTGTTATGAGATGGCCTGGAATCATTTTATTCCTTGCTGGGCCCCTTTCCTCCCACCCTACCCCCACCAGATGGTGCTCAAAGCACAATTAGCATAAAGTCCCTTCTAGGCCAAGCCCCTCCCCACCTAGGGGCCTCCAGGAACTTTCTCCCTCCAGTGACCTTAGTGTCCCTGGCTCCCTGGCTCCCCTCCAGCCTTGTCACCCTCAGGGGCTGGGTGAGCAAAGGAATGTATGGCTGTGAGAAAGGGGTGGGCTGAGAGAAAAAAAGACGGTTCCCACACAGGGAATGTGGCATTGAACACAGAACACAGAAGACTGTTAGCAACTTAGAATTCCAATAGCTTTTTTTTAAAAAACAAAACAAAACAAAACAATCAAAAAGTCCCATAAAACAGCAGCACCCTACCCCCATCCCCAGCCCAGTGTAACAGGTTAGCCATTAATATAAGAGTAAAAGATGTTACAACCATATCACTGACTCAGGTGGCACAGTAGAGGGCCCCAATGTGGCAGGAACACCGCCTGGACACACCACTCAGATACTGACCCCTGAAAAAGGCCAGGCGCAGTGACATGTTGACAAAACTAAAAGCCAGACGGAGCACGGAACAAACAGGCTGTGTGGTCAGGGCTTTGAGAAAACAAAACCTACGGGTGGGAGACCCCAGGACATCAGAAATAGGAACGAGCAAGGTCTTCTCAGAGGGCCTAGGTCAGCACCATGAATATGGCCCATTGAGTCCCTGCCCTTTGGACCCAGGCTGGGACTGGGTCCCTGACCTGATTTCCAGGGCAGAGACCCCAGTTCAGATATCTGGAGAGCCGGGGGAGCCTTCAGGAGGCACTCTCGCCGCTCCCTCCTCACTCCAATGAAAGGGGACCCCAAGAACACAGAGGGAGGTCGGGGGGCGGGCGGTAGTAAGGTCACCACCACTCAAGCCCTGCAGAGAATCACTCCTGCAGGCAGGCCGTGACCTGCGGCGACGGCTGGGGCTGGCAAGGGGTTCAGTTGCTTGGTTAGATTTGCTGGCTGGACCTCAGCTGTCTCCTCCAGAACAGAATGGGAAGCCTGTAGGGTGGTCCCACGCGGGAGGAGGGATAGCAGCAAGTAGCCAGCAGCTTTCAACTCAGGAAGCTGGAGTGGTCTTATCACACATGGCAGGGAGGGGCGCCTGGGGCATATTTTGGACAGTGGCTAAGGGGGATAAGGAGGGGATGGCGGTGACAGTCTCAGGAACTATGGCGGTGAACAGAGGGGTGTGGGTGGGAGACCCATGGTGCTGGTCACTGTGTCCGCCTTCCTGGTCTGTTTCTAAGAGCGCTGGGGTAAGGGTCGATAGACTGTGTCTGCAAGAACCAGAGCACAGCCCCTTGAGTGACGCAGAGCCTGCCTGTGTGCACAAGCGCACATGGCCCTGTAGATGTCAGCTGGTGGCCAGCTCTTCCCACGAGCTTCTAGCTATGGCAGCCAGCTGCTGAGTTATGGTTGCAGAGCGCTCTTTCATGTATGGCCGAGGGAGGAGGAATCCCCAGGACCTCGATGAGACCTGAGCTCCACATTTATAATGTTGAAAAAGTAACTCAGCAGTACAGCACTTGCCCCATATGAATGAGGCTGGGGTTCCACCTCCAGGATCCCAGAAAAACAAAACAACCCAAGCAAGAATATGTCATCTGCCTGTCAGTCCAAGTCCACAGTAGAACAGGTGACATCCGAGTCTCAGTAGTTCTGTTGACTGGCGACAGTGACGTGGTCCCCTTGAGGCACACTTTGCTACTGAGCGACACAGCCTCAGGAGAAGGGCTGTGGCCAGTGCTTTCACATTCACAGCTGGGCTGCTCTAGCTACGCATCTCCCGCTCCTTGCTACCCTGTTCTGTTCAAAAATAATCATCTCGGTAGTGTAAACTTGACCCAAATGCAAGCTACAAAAACAAAATAAAACAAAAATCAGAGCGGGGAGAAAGGCCAGATGTGGCAGTCCCCAGAAAGTCACAAAGACCAGGCTTCGGCATGCGCGCTAACACTGAGTGCCATGCACGGATGGTCGCCTTCTGGGACCAAATTCGTACCAGAGTTTTCTTTCGCAGCTGCTGTGGACCCTTGACCATTGGAGGGACAGTGGATGGTGCTGGAGAGTGGGAGGCGCTCGCTGGAGCTGTGGGGAATGACGGGTCTGGGCGCTGCTCTTCTGAAGGTGAGCTGTCCAGAAGCAGTCACAGTGCGCACTCTCCCTGTGGCGCCCAAGACTTGCAGCTAAGTCTCCTGAGGAACCACCTGCATAAGCTTCTGGCAGAGCACCGTCCCAGAGACTGCGGGGAGAGATCAGGGGTGAGCACAGGGCAGGGGATGGGGCAGGAACTAGGGTTGGCTCCTGCTGTCCCGTTTGCTCTCACCGGCCCTGAAACCTCATCTAAAACCTCGAGGGAGGGGCTAGACAGACACTTAGTAAGTTAGGTGCTGGCCTGCATCTGGCTTTTACGTGGGTCCAGGAATCTGAACTTAAGCCATCAGGCGGATGCCACTCCCCATTCTGGAACTTCAAAGTCCCCCAGAGCACAGTGATAGCCCTGGACTGCAAACGCACTCCCCTCTGGGAGTTTTAGGGGAGCGAAGACAGGGACCTAACTGCAACAGCCTCGAGCCAGGTGCCTCATTTACAACCCTTTCAGGCTGTCTCTCTTGGTCAGGCCACCATGTCCAAGCTAGTGGCCTGTAGAAGGGTTCTGCCAGCTGGCAGGGCAGCTCGCCATGGAATGCTAAGACCAGCTAAGGTGGAGCCATCTCTCTTCCCTGTATCCTGGTTACTTTCATGGCTGGCCCACTATACTAGTGTCTCAAGCTTAGTACCACAAAGCCTGAGGCT
The DNA here is from genome assembly GCA_004026605.1 of Ondatra zibethicus. Classification (NCBI taxonomy): domain Eukaryota; kingdom Metazoa; phylum Chordata; class Mammalia; order Rodentia; family Cricetidae; genus Ondatra; species Ondatra zibethicus. The sequence goes on from PVIU01000826.1 coordinate 147,393, forward strand.
CAGCATGAGTCTCTTGGTCTGTATGGTGCCATGGCAGGATCAAGAATCCCTTAACCCAGGACATTCCCAGCCTGGCTGGTATGGGCAGGGGCTGTGTCCACTCACAGATGGCCTGCAGGAGCCACTTGGGCTTGTTCTGCCACCAGACGCCGAAGAAGTAGACAGGCAGCCCGCTGAGGATAATGGCAAAGCCAATGCCACACTCCTTGGGTGTCTTCCAGAAGGACACGGCAATGAGGAAGAGGCAGGCCAAGATGAAAAACACCGGGAGGGCCAGGTTCACCTGGGATAGAATGGAGAAATAAATGTTACCAGCTTCTCCTCCCCACATTGCTCCAGGCCTGTGGGCACAAGTGGGAGGTTCCCGCCCATTGTGGCTGGCATGTGGCCCTGGAGCCATCACCTTCTCCTTGAGTCTGCCCAGCCACCTCTTCCTAGACCTTGGGCCTTTGCTTTGAAGTGGCTTAACTACCTCTAGCTGTTCCCTGGCTGCCTTGAACCGCCATGGGCCTGGAGAGAGCAGAACCCAGGTCCTGCTCGGCCTCACTCTGACCTCAGCACAAGGCGCTGAGCATACAATTACCCAAAGCTCAGCTAGTGTAGACACAGCTGGTCCCGTTTCTCTTGAGGCTCCCACAGGGCAGCAGAGGTCGGCCCTGCTGTCCCCACATCCCAGACATGGAAACCCCTGCCTACAATACCCACCCATGGTCACTTTGGGGAGGAGCAGTAGGTTGACCCTTCTGGGAAGACCCTGGCTGCCCACCAACAAGCCAGGAATACTGCCTTTTCAGAGAACCCTTTGTGGGTATAAATGCCCGTCCCAAAGCCACAGGCTGCAACTAGCCAAAGCAGTCAGGCTTCTGGCAGGGCAGCTGGCGTGCTGAATAACCCAGCAGGCAGAGCTGGGTTTTTCTCTGTGGGCTCTTGCCAGATTACTGTCCACAATTCCACAGTCTTGAAAATGGACTCCCATCGTGGGAAAGTCTCGTTGGAACAGACTCTAACCATGTGCTCAGGGGATGAAGCCCACGGGTTATCTGTGAACTTTCCATGGACCAGCTGTGGGCAGTCTGACCCCTAGCCCCACAGTGGGATGACCCCAGCATGGTTGGGGTCTCCCACCAACTGGCCACCAGGTTCCTTGTGATGCTGGTGGAGACCAGAGTGGGGGAAGGGCAGGAAGAAGCCCTGTGGCAGGTGTGACTGGGTCAGAGTGCGCCCAAGGAGAACTAGCTGGTAACAGAAACTGATGACCATCAGCTACCATAACTCAGCTGTCTTGGGACAACTCTGACACTGGCTGTGACCCCAGCAAGCTTAGTCTTCAATGTGCCCTTCATATGGTACTCATGGAGAAGGGGGCAGGCTCCCTAGTTTACCAAGGAGAGATGGACAGGGCAGAACTAGAGAGGTTGTGTCAGTGCAGGGCTGCCTGGAAGCAGACCCTTGCTTCTGAGGATGACACCCAACACTCACTTTGATGGGACGCTCCAGCTCAGGCTTCCTGAAGCGAAGCCACATCATGCCGATGATAGCCAGGGCCACACACAGCCAGTTGAAGAAGCTGAAGAAGTTGATGATGGAGAAGATGTCATTGGAGAAGGCGTACATCAGGGTCATGACACACTGAAAGTAAAGATAGGGCCAGGTGAGCCTGGTAAGGCTGCACTGATGTGGGAAGGTGCTAGAGGCCACAAGACAGGAAACCGACCGCCAGTTCCGCCAGAGTCCGGATGAGCACAACTGCTTGCTCTTGTTTTAAGAAGTAACTATGCTGGGCGATGGTGGCGCATGCCTTTAATCCCAGCACTCAGGAGGTGGAGGCAGGCGGATCTCTGTCAGTTCGAGGCCAACCTGGTCTACAAGAGCTAGTTCCAGGACAGGCTCCAAAGCTACAGAGAAACCACGTCTTGGAAACCCCCTCCCAAAAAAAGGTAGTAACTACTGTGGGGTGTGGTGGTACATGCCTTTAGACCCAGTACTCATGAGGCAGAGGCAGGAGGATCTCTGTGAGTTCGAAGCCAGCCTGGTCCACAAGAGCTAGTTCCAGGACAGCCAGAGCTATTGCACAGAGAAACCCCGTCTCAAAAACAAAACAAAAACCATTTAAAGAAACTTATATTTTTAGGGACTGGAGAAATGGCTCAGAGGTTAAGAGCACTGGCTACTCTTCCAGAGAACCTGAGTCCAATTCCCAGCACCCACATGGTGGCTCACAACCACTTGTAATGAGATCTGGTGCCTTCTTCTGGTCTGCAGGTGTACTTGCAGGCAGGAACACTGTATACACAATAAATAAATACACCTCACACACACACAAAAAGAAGTAACTACTGTGACCATGTGGGAGGTCTTGGGGTGCAAAGGGAGGGAAGTGAGGACACAGTGGGGCACCCATGGTACAAAGATGAAGTACAAGAGCTCTCCACAGTGGAATGGCAAAAGCACCTGCACCTAGAGCTACTTGGGCTCCTGTGCCAGCAGAGACTGCAATGTCCAATGGGTGAGCCTTCCAACAAAGCACAGAGCACACTACACACCATAGCACCATTAAGAGAAAGCTCAAACTGAGTGGCTATGCCTCCTGAGGGAGCCTGAATTCCTGACCCAGGAAGGGGGAGACAGTGTTTCTTATTTTAGGCTTCTGGGGATGGGGTGACTTTGTTACATGGTAACAGAGAACATAACTCAAAGGATAGGCACAGAAGGAAGAACAGCTGAGTCCAATTTGTGCACTGAGGCCATTAAACGGTGTGGGCATGGCTAGAGCAGACAGTGTCTGAGCAGACGTTCTCACTGGGCAGAGATTTCGTTTCATACACTTCAAGAACCACAGTGGAGTTCTGAATTTAAAAATCTGGTGGTGTATTGGGCTTGGCTTCTGTGTACACGGCACACAGTTCCCAACTACATATTGCTCTGGGCCCAGACACAGGGCCCTGAGTGGTAAGGACAGACAGGGAAGGAGCACATGGTAGACTTACTGTGAACACCAGTGATGGCACAGGGGTCAGGAGCTGTGGGTGGATCATGGAGAGGACAGAAGGCAGGTGGCCCTCCCGAGATCCCACGAAGAACAGCCTGTGGATGGAGCAGAGGGCAATCAGCACTGGTCCCACCACCTAGATACGCGTGGGAGATACCTGGAGCTGAGGAGGATGCATGTCAGCTACACTGGAAGGGGCATGGCCTTTGCCCTCTGGTTGGCCCCTGGCCACAAGCCTTTCAATGTGTCCTTGACTGCTTGGGCTAACAAGAACAGAAACCTGGGTTGTATTTCACTTATAGCGCCCTCATGATCTGACCTAAACTGTAGAGGGTCAGAATAGTTCCCCTGTTCCCAGGTCATCCAAATATTGAATAATCGGCTGTCTATCATCAATAAACAGATAGCTTTTAAAGCGTGTGAATAGCGGAGGGGTTTTTCTCTAGTGCGCTGTCAGGCACTTACCTTGAGGATGTAAACAGAGACCCATTGACAGAGCCAAAGCAGGACAAGCCCACGAAGACAGGAATGATCCAGGACATGACTCCTAGGTGATAGTTCCCAAAGTCCTGGACAGACACAACGCATGGTGAGCGCTTAGCTCCAGCGGGACACAGGCAGGGTCTCAATTCTGGCCACTGGAGCAGGTTAGCCCGTGACCCTGCTGGGCTGACCTCAGGCTTCTGCATGTGTGGCCATTTCTCAGAATTAGAGTGTGAGGAGACACACAGGGTCTCACACATAAGGCACCCTGATGGCTTCCTATGGGATACAGGGATAATCTTTAACAGGTCTCCCTTACTGATAGCTTCTTCACATTGGCCAAGAACCTGGTGTGGCAGGTCTTTACGAACTATGGGCTCTGAGTCAACACCTAATAAACAGAAGCTAGACAGTGCTGCCGCTCCTCAAAAGGATAGTGAAGGAGTCATAGGGGTTGTCATGGAGCCTGGTTGTGCCTTTGATGCCATATATAGCTCGGAGCTGCCTCACTGAGGCTGACACAGTAGCAGTCCCTAAGGTACCATGGTCCCTAATAAAGCCACCCATGCCCAGATGCCTATGACCACCCACATGCTGTCTTGCCATAGGCAAGGTGCTAGCTAAGCAGCTGCATTTAATGCCCCACTCCCATCATACAGAGAGCCTGGTGGGGTCCTCTGTGGTCATCTTTAGTGGTCACCAATGATGACCACTAGTGACATGGGCTGTCCTTCTGTATATGTGTTGCTTTATTGGTTGACGAATAAAGCTGTTTTGGCCAATGGCTTTGAAGAGGGAAGCCAGGTGGGAAATCCAAACAGAGATAAAGAAAGAGTGCGAGCAGTCAGGGAGACGCCATGTAGCTGCCGAGAGAGAAGGACACGCCAGAACCTTAGGAACCTTACCGGTAGGCCACAACTTTGTGGCAATACACAGATTGATAGAAATGGGTTTATTTCAGATGTAAGAGCTAGCTAAGAATATGCCAGAGTCATTGGCCAAACAGTGTCATAATAATAGAGTTTCTGTGTGATTATTCAGGTCTGGATGGCTGGGAAACAAACAAGCAGTCTCCTGCTACACACTAGATTTCCAAGCGAGGGCAAAGCTTGGGCACAAGGGCCGGGCCTGACTGGCTTGGTCACTGGTCTGGGGGTGGCACACCAATCTCAGCCTCTTGGGCCTAGGAGCAGCTGGTAGGTAGTGTCTTACCACAGCCACAGCTTCAGACACGAGCATCTGATTGGTCGACAGGGTGGTGAAGTAGGCCAGGTTGGTCAGCACATACACCAGCGTGACAATGGGCAGGGAAATGATGATGGCCAAGGGCAGGTTTCTGTGAAGAAGAGGGAGAGACATGTCAGTGTGCCACTCAGACCCCAGGGTGAGGAGCCAGGCTCCCTTCCGCCTGGGCCTCACTTCTTGGGCAAACAATAGGAACATCTACAGCATCACCTTCTGCCTGCATGGACCTGAGCAGCTGCACACAGCTGAAGCACAGTACATACTACCATCCCTGGAAAATGGAGGCTCCTTTATGTGGCTCTGGGCTCAAGAGAGCCAAGACTGCCCAATGTGAACACCCATGGCCCCTGCCTACTCGCTGCACAGCCCCAGACAAGTCTCCTCCCCCTGGGGTCCAGGACTGAGAGCCACAGCTGCTTCTCTCTGGCCTAACCCCACCCTATCCCTGCATCATCTCTGCTGCAAGCCCCTGACACAGCCTTCCCTAGAGCCTGGGCAGGGCTCATCAACAGGCTTATTCAGTGTGTGGCTTCTCCCTCTCGTGTTAAGACAAAGAAATGCATCTCTGTCATTTCTGTACATACCTGTAAGGGTTGATCATCTCCTCTGTGACAAAATTCAGATAGTTCCTAGAAACCAAGCAATAGTATGTCATTACACTGCACACACGGTTACGGGGGGGAGGGGGGTAAAGCAATGTGTAGAGAATCCTGGGCTGCTCTGGGTAGGTGTGGTAGTTTGGATGAGACTGGCTCCCCTAGGCTCATATATTTGCAAGTTTAGTTCCCAGCTTATGAGCGACCAGGGAAGGATTAGGCGGTATGGCTTTGCTGGAGTGGGTATGGCTTTTGTACCACTAGGGTGGGCTTTGAGATTTCAGAAGTCCACACTAGGCCCAGTGTGTCTCCCAGCTGGCCTGCCTATAGATCCGGATGTAAACCTCTCGGCTACTGCTTTAGGATGATGCATGTCGCCATGCGCACTGCCATGACGATAATGGACTAAGACTACCTTTCTTAAACTGTAAGCCCCATTTAAGTGCTTTCTTTCTTAAAGTTACCTGGTCACAGTGTCCTGGTCACAGCAACAGTACACTGACTAGGAGAGTAAGGGACAGGAGAATCCTCTGCATGGTCTCACTGTTGACAGAAGCTGGGCAGTGGGCACCCTTGGGACCAGTTGCTCACTCTGCTCTGTCCTCTGCCAACTCTATTGGAGGTGAACACAGCCCATCCTGTCCAAACACTCTGTGTGGCTTCAACATCCCAAGTCTCTACAGAGCTGTCCTAAAAGCAGAGGCCGGGCTGCCCTATGGAAAACTGCAGACAGGACTGAGCTCTCCTTTCCTCTTACCTAATGGTGGGGACCTGTAGGTGTCTGTGCAGCTCAAGATGTTCCCTGTGCTCTGTCCTACCCACTTGAGCCACCCCCGTATGGTCAGAGCACTGAGTTTCTGGGCACATCAAGACCATGTGTCCCCAGGCCAAAGGACTCAGATCTTCCAGAACCTACCATCCTCCATAGGCAAACAGGCCACTGTACAATGCCAGCACGATGTTCCCCACATCCAAATTGGTGCCTTCAAAGGATAACTTAGGGTGCAGGTTGGACATGTCACCTGGAATGCATTAAAGAAAGCAGAATCCTGGTTAGAGGACCTGGACAGATCGTAATACAAATTCTGGAATGTTTCTGGAGCAAAACACTGTACCAAACAAAAGCTTAGGGTGGAGGCTTTTTACTGCAGATTACTGCACCCAGCTAGCCATCTGATCAACACCGCCCCCCAGTAGGAAACAAGCAGAGAGGGGCAGAACCATCCCCCTCCTACATTCCCTGGCTACTCAAAGGAATGGGGCCAGGCTAGAAGCCCATGAGTTCTCTGTATAAGCAGAGGACAGACAGTGCCTTGGCCTGGAGGGATCAGCTCCAGAGTCTCTGCTGATATAGGGATGTCTCTCATATGTGGAGTGCAGGTCCGGAACAGGCACTTCCAAAATCCTTCAAGACTTCTCACACAGTTCACATAAGCTTCAAGGCTACTTGAAGAGACTTGGGTTGACACACTGGCCCCTTGCCATGAAGCTCAGGAGGCCCTGGTACAGGGTTCCTGTACTACCCAAAGTGAGTGAGCAAGTGCACCCAAGGATTAGAATGGGGTGAACTGACAGCAGGGGTGTCCAGACACCTTGCTTGGAGCAGAGGCCACTTCACACACAACTTCCCTCTGCTGGTGTCCACCCGTTGTCTTTTCCAGTGACCTGTCACTAGACTTAGGACCCCACCACCACCACTCAGATGACCATCAACTCTATCTGCAAAGATCTTTGTTCCAAGACAGACACACAGCCCCAGACTCCAGGTAGTCTCCTTCTAAGTATTTTCCAAAGCTAGCGGCTATCGGAATAGAGTCTTGGTTACCTTAGCTGTGGAATGGCCTACTCCATCAAGCCTGCAAAAGTCTGGTGTTTAAAGATGCCCGACTTGAAGCCAGGTATCTGGGCACCCAGTAAGGTGGGCGGTTGGCACTCCACAGACCTAGGTTACCTACCTGTGGGTTTTTACTTCATAGGTCCTATGACTCTGGGCCCCTGGGGACAGCTAGACAACTAGTCAGCTACAGCATGGATACACAGCTCACATTTGCCCCAAGACCAGGAGGCCAATGGGATCAATAAAGTTTGGAGCCAGAGGGGCAGCGTAGTCATCGGAAGGTGAACTGTCTGCAGTCGTGCCTAGGCAGGCAGCACAGGGCCCAGGTCTGCCTGAGTCATATCCGGAGTCAAGGTCACCAAAGGACCCCGTGATGAAGGTCTCCACAGAATCTGTTTTTCAGCCTTGTGCCAGGGTCTGACTAAGAAGGAAGGTCTGGTTGGGAGGTGGTGGCGCATGGATCTCTGTGAGTTCAAGGCCAGTTTGGTCTATAGAGTGAGTTCCTGAACAGCCAGGGCTACACAGAGAAACCCTGTCTCAAAAAACAAACAAATGAAAAAAAGGAGAAGGAGGAGGAAGGCAGGCAGGCTGGGACCAGTCAGTGTTTCATGGTCTTCTGGCTGTACGAAATGTCCCATGATTCTATTCCCCAATCTGAGCTAAGGTTGTCCTGGGATCTACCCAGCCCTGGTCTTCTGAGAAGGGTATTACCCACACCCCATCTGCAGGTCCTGGTCACAGAGCGGTAGAAGACAAGCCTGTGGTGAGCAGTTTAGGGCAGCTCAGGGCAGGGTACCTTCACAAGTGCTTTGGCGGAGCCTCCCACAGCCTAGGCACTCCCCTCGTGCTCTGTCTGCAATGGAATGCTTTAGAACAAGGAGAGGGCCCTTACGTGGATAGGGCCTAACTCCCGCATCTCTGCTCTGGGGTGTACTTCTACAAGGTGGGAAAATGAGGCACAGACCAACTATGCAGTGGTATGAGGATCTGTCAGGCTATGAGAGAACTGGAGCTGATTCTCTACCATGCTGTGACCCTTGAGGGATGGGGATGAATACCAGAGACTGGAAAAGTGACCAGAATCCACCCTGGGTCAACACAGACAGTTTTAGACCAGAGTCCACAACTACCTGGTAACGAGACCTCAAGAAGCAGAGTACTGTTGGTGGGATGCCTGCTTCTTAGCAGCCTGGTGAAGGGTGGCAGGAGGGTTAGCTCAGTTCCCTCAGCAGACGGTTCTCTGTCAGGGTCTCAGGGTTTGGGCCCGTATACCCATCTCAAATCTGCAGTCATTCTCTTACCACTGAGAAGATGACGGTGAGGACTGAAATCCTCAGTTTTAAAATCCCGACAGTTATGTGTCAGGACTTGTGGCATTCAGCCAGGTCTGCAGCAGAGCCCTGGGGTACAGTGGCTGTGGTCTATGCTGGACTGGAGGCCACAGCTTTTCTGGATACCCTGACCAAACACCTTTCTCTCTGTAGGCACCGTGGACTGGACAGCAGAACTGTCGTCTGGATTCTCCCAAACCCTTCCCAGGCTGGATCAGCTCAGGGAACAACTCACAGTACCCTAACTGTCACCCTTTGACTGCAGCTCCACCTTGGTGGCTTTAAGGCTTGTGGGAGTGGTCACATCCACCTGTCTGATCAACACACTGGCAACTCCCTTGTGCCTAGCTGAGTTGCTTACGGAGAACCAGGAGATAGGCACCTTCCTGGAAGTGGGGCAGGGCAGGAATTTAGAGGGAACTGCCCCACCTTCACTGGGAGACTTTGGCATTGTCACAGCTTGGGGGTGGGGACAAGGAGTGGGATACTAGTGACATCTAGTGGCAGAGATCAGAAATGCTGCTCGATATTCATAGCCTGACCTTCACAGCTGGGGAGGCACTGCCAGGCCCTAAGCTAATCCCCCTCACTTCCAGCCTGTTCCACAGACCCAGTCAGGCCTGATCCGTGTGCCCACAAAACTTCAGGCACTGGATGATGTACTAAATCAGGGTTCGCTAACTTACCATGGCCAGAGCCAGGCAGCCAAGCTGTGCCACCCGGTGTCTCTTTCTCCAGAGTCACTGGAACAAGACAGACAGGCAGGCAGGCTGGCACAGGTAAGCTGGGACCAGAGAACTCGACCAGATTATGGTCCTGGGAGCACCGTTACCCTTCCTCTGGGCTTGTGCACTGTCTCAGACCCCCTTTTCCCACTCTTCTTATGTCAGGTGGGGCCTGACGGGCAGGCCTCCCCTTCCTTGGCCATACAATATTTCTCTCCACAGGGCTGATGGCATGAGAAGCTATGCGCGGGCAGAGACCCCAGCAAGATGCAGTCCTAGAAACCATGAATCAGAGTTCTCTAGAGAGCAGGGGTAGCTGGGGTGGGACTGCTCAGAGGCCCAGGGAAGAGGACTTTAGGGAACAGCAACCCAAAGACACTGTGTCATGTAGTGTGGTCATGGGAACCCACCCCAGAAGAAAGGAGGTTACTGAAGACGAAGTGCCTTGCCTGCCTTCCTGTCCATCCCTGGTAGATGCCTGAAAGGTGGGAACGAACAGAGCTGAATTCCTTCCCACCTGTGGGACACGGCCAGTCTTAAGTCCCTAACTCAGAGGCTCCCGAAGGCTGGTATATCCCAAGACCTGGTCACTTACTTACATGGGTTCCAGGCATGGAAAAACTAGTTATCCGGGGATATGGTCCACTCTGAGCCAGCACAGAGCTGGCAGGCAGTAAAAACCTAGGGCACTGTGGTCCTGCAAGACTAACTGGGCCTCACCAGCCCCATAGCACCCTTATAGCCAACCTCAAGCCAGAGACAGCGCTACACTGAGCCCCACCTTCCACCCTCCTACAGGCTTTGGGGCTACACACCACTCGGCTAACTGTGGGTCTGCCAGCTTTCTGCAGACACATGTTTACTTGGAAAGAAAGCCTGTGTGGATGAAATCCTTCCAAGTGGCACAGATGAACTGGCCACAAGGAGGAGCCCATATAGCCTGCTACTCTGGGGGTCCCAGGAGACCCATGTGGAGGACTGACCAAGCTTGGCATGCATCTGGAGGGAGTGTGTGGAGGCCTTGGACATCATGTCCAACTGGCCCTACTATGTGCAAAGCTTGAGAAGTTGCTCCACAATAATCCATACCCTAAATCCCCCAGTGGAGTTGAGGCTAGCCTGAGGGTACCCCTCCAAAGACTGCTTTGGAGGTAGATGGATAAGTGGACACCCCCTTCCCCAAACATGTCCCCAGGCTTCCCTGAGAGGCTTTGGCAGAGTAACTGAAGTCCTATAGCCCTGACCCCAGCGTGCCTGCATATGGACACAGAACCCCCATGGAAAGTGATAAGGGACTTCAGATGAGGTTCTGACACCACAAGGCACACAAGGATGCCTCAAGGAAAAGCTCCCTGCCCAATGAGCACACAGAAGGAACCACCCCTGAATTGGGCAGCTCTTAGGCAGCCAACCACCTGATGCTGCTGCCTTTATCTTTACAGGAATCAGGTCCCAGTTGAGCTCTCAAGAGTGCTGCTGATCCAGGCCACCGTGCCAGCCATTCCAGAACTTGGCTACCAGCCTTCCTCACAAGCAACGGGACCTCAGCATGCCAGCACAGTATTGCAATTGTGCACGCTGTGCCTATGGCCACAGCAGGACCCACCCCTGAGGTGCAGGACCCAGGACGTGACATCCCACCTCTCTGACCCTAAGGTACTTCACTAAGACACAAGCGAAAATCATTTTGAAGCCCATGAAACATGGGGCAGGCCTAGTCTCCTGAGCCAGGCATGGGTCGGTGTTAGCTACTGACCAAGGACACAGCTAACGTACAGTTGAGGAGCCCACATGTTGCTGTTTACCCATGCCAGCATATGAGGGCATCACTTTCCCTTCCCATGACGATCCCTGGCAGAGCAGGTGACCACTCACTGAAAGCTCAGGGTAATGAAGACTGCCTCACATTGTAAGGATGTGCCAGGAAGTAAAGTCCCTTCTGGGCAGCCTACGTGGGAGAAAAGGAGAAAGGTTTTCTCAGACATGATCATTTGCAAGCTGTCCCTTACAATCCGCAATGGCCCAGGGAGGTCAATTTGTTCTATTGCTGGGCAGTACATACTAAGCAGAATTACAATAGAGCTACTTTGTGCCCTCGGATGACCTGTGCCCACCAATGGGCACAAGGGAAGAACCCACTCCCATGCCTGGCACCCACTTGTGTTTGGGAACAGTCTGACATCAGGCCATAACCCCTTCTGGATGCTGGGGGTGAGGGGCCAGTTAACTAGAAAGGGACACAGCATGTCAGGGACAGTGGAGTTGCTGCCACCATTCTGTCATCTGTTGTCTCTCTCACTTAGGTTTTCTAGGCTGTCTCGAGGGTTTCTCTCTGGGGTCACCCTGGCCAAGCTGCCACCACCACAATTCACCCACTTCCACCCACAAGTCCAGTCACGGCCAATCAGATCTAACACCATTCTAGGCACCGTCTGCACTTGTGAAAACGCTGGACCAAGTGCAGCTACCCTGTGACACCAGCGACAGGCGGCAGGGCAGTCATGGCGCCTCCTGGGACCTGGGCAGTGAGATGCCTGGGAGGACTTTCCCAGCCTGGGTCAGAGCCCCGCCTCCTCTGTCTGCCCTCTCTTCTACACGGGTCTGTGGCCTTTTCACAGTGACAGAAGCTCTGAACTGCAGGCCCAGTCCTCACTGGATCCCACAAGAGGGGTAGCGGAGATTCTGTGGAAGGCTGGCAGTGTAGGAGCAAACAACTGTCCACAAGTTTATCACCTTTCCTGATGAGAAAATAGCCTGGGCAGTAGGATCAGCAGAGGGCTGGGATGGGCGATGAGGAAGCTTCCAGAGCCAGGTGGAAATAACCACCATGTCCCAGACCCACAGATTGTCCGTTAAAGCAGGCTCATGCACAGGCCCAGAGCCAGGGCCTCTGCCTTCAAGGACCTGGTGATCACCATGGTCCTCCAAGGACTCTGTGCCCAATGGGAAACAAGGCTGGGCAAGCACTCTGGAGAAGGGTCAGCATTCCAACACTGTCCTTAGAGGCCAAGGCTTCCATCTGGGTAACAAAACAAACCCCCGGAGGAAACCTGCACAGGAATTTTGCAGACGCTGCATTGAGTCCGGGACTCAGAAAGGAACTGCTGGGGGCGTAGGGCATGCTTGCCACAGCCACCGGAATTGTAAACACATTGTGCTTTCAAGCCTGACAAAAGCTCTGCTGTCCCTACTCGTTTGTTTTCACCGACACCGGGTTCCGATACAGAATTCCTCACTGTCTGAATCTCCTCCCAGCCTCCTCCCAGCCTCCGTATGCACTCCTACCTCCAGCCACTAGCTGTGCAGTGTGACTGGGGCTGTGAGCACAGAATACAATCCCTTCTGCCTGTAAAACAGGCCTGGACCACTACCCGGGGCGTCCAGGTGATGCTCAACCCAATTCTGTGTCTGGCAGCTAGCCAGCACCTCTGTGCCTGAGAGAGAACCTTGCCAACCAGACTCCCAGAAATGCGAACAGCCTCCCAAATGCATCTGGAAAGGTGCTGGAAGGGACCCTCTGGAGCCTCATGAAGGTTCCTGGTAGGTGAATTAGCAAAGGCCTTGGGGTGCTCTGCTGCTGGACTCCAGGTGGGCAGTTCACATACCCCTGATAATCCCTCCCCAGACATTCCTGACAGACTGGGCCCTGCTGTGGAAGCATCACCTGGGCCATATTCTAGAGTTTTCATCGCCCCAAGCATAGTGGCCAATGGTTCCAGCCACACATAAATACTAAACATATGAACGAGGTCATGGGGGCCTCTGCCACAGGGAAGGACATGGAGTTCCTTGCAGACAGTGCCCACCCCTGCAGAAGGGCAGGACCCACACCTCAGGCTTCTCCAAGCACTTGTGGATGTGTGTTCCTGGGTGAGGCTCCACATAGGAGGAAGGCAGAGAACTGACTCCATCACAGACAGCCCCCTCGCATCCTCTCAGGTCAGCCAGGAGGCCTTAGCACGGGAGGGGTTGGGCTGTTGTAAGGAAGACGTAGCTACTGCCCCATGAAGGAAAGCTTAAAGTCTTAAATCCCTGTACCTAGGGATTTGGGACTTTATACACACAGAAAGATCAGAAAAGGAGGCAGACCCAGTCAACCCCAGCTCTGTGCTGAGTCTGCTCTTATCTGTGAAATGAAGAATAAGATCCCCGCTGCCTCCTCCCCAGGGCAACTCCAGGACCAGGGCTTCCTCCACAGCTCCTGGTAACTGATGTTGAGCACTGGCTGCGGCCAAGTGTTTGACTCTGCCTAAGCAGTGCCCCAAACTCCCTGGGGCAGCAATGGCCACTACCCCACCACGCTCAGGCAGGAGCTCAGCCAGCTCCTAGCCATTCTTCATTGAGGCTCCTTCAGGGACTGAGATACATGCAAAGGAAGATTGCAAACAGGGGCCCTGAGCTGGGCTTGAGCTGCAGGGCCTCCACCTCACCCCATAAAGGCTGGAATTCAAAACCCAGACATTTGTGCTTCTATCTCCCAAAAAGGGACGTCTTAATATACTCCATACACATTTACTGTGGAATAGTAAGAAAAATAGGTGGCCAAAGAGACAAGAAGACAGTCAGACATGAGTGTGCCTGTACTGGGATTTCTGGACAGCGGGCAGAGCACCACACATACATGGCTTACGGACCACAGGAAACACAGACAGCACATTACCTTGTGTGGTAAATACCTCCCTTTCCCCTGAACCCCTTCCAGCAGCCTGAGAAGGCAGCCAGGGAAAGATGATCTCCCCAAGTTCATACAGTGTGTGGGTGACCAAAGTCCATGCAGTCTTAACCTGCTGCCCTGCACTCCCCATGCCAGCAGGGCCTGTCTAAGCAGCAAAATGACAGAGGTTTGCCTTGCTTTTATACCCACTGACATGTTTAAATTAAAACAGTGCTCCTGCCTTCCAGGCCTGTTCCCTGTGCTCCGTATCTGCTGTCCAGCCACTGGGCCCCTGATCTGAACACACTGTGAGGGCTTGAATCCTGAAGAGACACTCTTCGTATGTTGTTGAAATCTAGCTCCCGATGCCTGCCACACAGTCCCTGGACACACAGGCAAGGAACCACTAGGAGTCACGCTTCTGGACAGAGAAAAAAATCAGTCCCCAGAGAGACCCCACATGTGGGATATGCTGGTCATGAAGCAGAGGAAGGGGTGTTATGGTGGATGAAACCCTGCCAAGTAGAAGTTTTGATCCCCCAACTTCCTGCACAGACTCCCCAGAGGCTCCAGACTCCTGCCCACTAGCTAAGGACGGGGTTTTGTATACACTCTTGGAGTTCAGAGCTCCTTCTGCCATTCAGATTTCCCTGGACCCAACTCAGTGTCCCAGGTGAGGTAGTCAAGGAGGCCTAGGCCGACTACTCGCTGCACTGGGGGTGGGGGGTTGGGGACATGACACAAAGGAGGTGTCACATGTCGAGTCACTCACCCTTTCCCATCTGGATGAAGCCAAGCAGGATGATGAGAGCCAGGGCCAGCAGCTTGGCAGCAGCAAAGGCATCCTGCACGCGGGTGGCGGCCTTCACGCTGTAGCAGTTCACAGCTGTGAGCAGCACTGTGGGGAAGGTCAGAGAGAGCAAAGTGTGAGACCCCACAGGGCAGGCGCTCCAGTCCAGGGTTGGGGCACAGAGGAGGTCAGGTACTTCTGGCCGGGATCCCACAGAGGCAAAGCCCTGCCTGCACCGTGGGCTCTGACTTTCTGGGATAAGCTAGCTGGTTCTCTGGGGCCAGGGTCAAAGGTTAGAAACGCCAACTCTTCAAAGAGCCTGATCCCAGGTGCCCTGGAAAACCTGCAACAAGTTTCCTTTCATCTTTCTTCTTCTTCTTTTTTTTTTTTTTTTTTTTTTTTTTGGTTTTTTGAAACAGGGTTTCTCTGTAGCTTTGGAGCCTGTCCGGAACTAACTCTTGTAGACCAGGCTGGCCTCGAACTCACAAAGATCTGCCTGCCTCTGCCTCCTGTGTGCTGGGATTAAAGGCGTGCGCCACTACCGCCTGGCTTTCTTTTTGGTTTTCATAGACGGGGTCTCACCTTGTAGCCCAGGTTAGGCTCAAACTCTGCCAAACCCTTCTTAGTGTTGGCTGGACAGGCTACGCCACCTATCCCCACCCCCATTTTTAGAATTACTATTACCTGGGTCTTTTTGAGACATGGTCTCACTATGTAGCCCCAACTCTGGATCCTCTGCTCCAGCTTCCTGAGGGCTGGGATTAGACGTGTGCCACCATGCCTGGCTAAGATTTTCATGTGACTGAGTGGTCTCAGCCTCCTGAGGGACTCCCCATCAGAACCGCCTTCATCTGTTACTTATGTGTACCTGATCCTGTGGAGAGCCCTGGCTGCAGGCACAAGAGAAATCCAAACCTGCCACTTGCAGCATGGCCACTTAACCCTGGTACCTACGTGGTTCTCTGGCAGCACCTGCTGGGGATGAGCACAGCACTGTAAGCTGTGAGGCGACCCTCTCCTCAAGACACCCTTCCATGGGGCTGGTGAAAGCAGGGAGATGAGGCATCCTGTCTGTGTGAATCTGGTAAGCCGAGGCGAGCACTGGGGCCATGGGGCAGAGGATGCAGGTGAGGACCAAACGGAACAGATGTCCCCGTATGTTGCTGCATGCGGGTGGGCTCAGGGCATGACAAAACAGACACATGTGCAACTGCTGTCTGACCGGCATATATTGAACATGAAAAGCACAATTAATATTGTGTAGACATCTGAGCAACTGAACACACAGTGTGAAGGCAGAGCCTCAGCGACCCAGAAGGGCTGCAGATAGGGAGCTGAGATAGGACTGCCTGGTCCCCTAATGAACCCCAAGACCTTGGCAAGAGTGTAGAGGTGTGGAGTAAGGAACTGGGGATTCAACACTGCGCTGTACGTAAACATAAATGAAAACACCGAGAAACCGACTGTACCAACTCTGGGTCCCCATACTAGAGACCCCAGCTTCCTCAGCGCTGTCCCCAAGAGAGCTAGGAAGCCTCCACACTCTACTCTGGGGGAGGGGGCAGTTCTTGGCTTGCCTTGGTCAAACACTAACCAGTATAGCTTGCAGCCTAAGATGCCCACAGCAAGGTAGGGGTCTACCAGCATCCTGACTTCTCCAGGATGTAGGAAGAAGCTCATTGCTTCCCTACTGAGCAATTTCCAGACGGAGAAGCCCTGCCAACTCAGGCCTCCCAGATGCCGGGAGGTATTTTCCCCTAGCCAGACTAATTACACATAATTTTGCAGTGTGGGGAATAGACCCAAAGACAGAAATCCACATCAATTATCTGAACTTGGCCAACCTCAGGTGGAAGAGAAACAGGAAGACTCCCTATGCTGGGGGATGGAAGCCCTGGCAGTTGCTTTACCTCCAGGAAGTCAGATCTCATTAGCATTGAGTCACCTCCCTCTTTATAGCTCTGGCTGATGCAACTAGGGCTGCGACTATGCTCAGAGAAAGCTCCACTGGCTGGGGAGCTGCAGCTACTACAAAGACTCCCAAGTCTCCCAGAGTGAAAGGGTGAGAAGGGAATGCAGGATGAACACGAGTCCCCTTTGAAATGCCTCCCCATCGGGAGCCTTTGTTCCTTTTACCCAGAGGACACCATTCTTCCAGTCAGCTTTCCCCAAGACAGTCTCACATGTCCTGAGAGGTGAGACACAAAGCCCAGGATGCCAAGTCACTCCTGATCCCGTCTCCCCAGACACCAGGCTTCAGGGTGCAAGAGGCTGGCAGGTTGTATCACTACTCTGATCCTGTGTGGCTGGGGTGAGCCAGCAGAAGGGGTGTGCCTAAGTCCGAAGCCACTGTGACTGTGCCACAGCCTTGGCAGCCAAGGGAAAAGTATGACACAGCCCTGGGCTCCAGATAATGTCTCTGCTGAGTCGCCCTATGTGAGGTGTCCCTCTGAACCTCAGAGGAAAGGAACGGGAACAGTGTGTCAGAGCACCATCCTGGCTGTCAGAGGGCCCCTTCCCCTACTACCCCAGCACCCTGCCATGCCTGAGGGCCAAGCCTAAAACAGTCTCACTCCTGGCCAAGTGGACAGAGGAGGGCAAGCACGTGCCAGGCCTTGGCAATTGGGGCTGAACTCTTCCTTCCTAGCTGCTGACTTCTCTGACCTTAGAATGAGACAGAACAAAAGGAACTCTATACTCTGTCTCTTATGAAAACCGAAGCAGGTGAGGAAATGGCAATGCTCACTGACTCAGTAACGAGCAAACAAGACTATTATTATTTCCCATAGCCCTGTTTTCCAAACAAAATAATCTGGACTAAATGAGTGAATTCACCTGAATCCAGGGGCTCCTGGCCTCCACAAGACACTGTCATGAGGCACTCAGAGGGCTGACCGGAAGGAACCTCAGTTCCCTACCCAGACAATCTGCCGCCTCTCCACTGTTTCCCCATCAAAGACGCAGGCAGCACGATTGACTGCTTTGAGCCACTGCTGTTAACACACAGCCTCTGGCAGGGGGCTAAGAATGGCCAGGGCATAGAGGGTGGAAGCTGGTCCTCTTTGGAGTTCCCCGCACGGTACCCCTAGATAAGTGTGGTTGTGCTGGCTCTCGGCACCAGCTGGGCCAGTGAGATAAAGCCCAGAGCCTCATACTGGGTGCAGATAGCTAGAGAGCTGGCAGGCCAGGCTCTCATCCCACAGGCCTAACAATGACTGTTCTTCACACGTCATGTTAGTTTCATCCCTAGCCAGCTGCATGTTGACAGCACAGGGCTCCATGGCTCACACCTTACAGAGTGCAGTGTGCCAGAGAGATCCTTTACTGTCTGGCTAGTTCACCAGAACACAGTGCCCCAGTCATGGAAGAAGCCTTAGGGTCACCCCGACACCACCTGACCCATGACTGAGCAGACATTTGGCACCGGGACACTGTGTGGATATGGTCTTCTGTTCTGGTTGGGGTCTGTAAGAAGGTACTAGGATCTTTCCCCTGGAGAATCATACTCAGGGCAGAGACAGCCACCGAGGAGCTGTTGCCTCACGTATACCAATAGGCAGGCGGTAGAAACTCACCAGGCAAATGAGGCTGGTCCTGCCCAGACTCCCCCAGCAGCACCAAATATCTCGAGGCTCCAGAGGGAGGGTAGAGATAGTGGTTGGTGGCTTCACTGGTTCCAGGAAGCAGGACTGGGTTGTCCCTCAGAGCACTTTTTGCCCTGGACCAATAGCTGGACGAAGGTTTGACAGTGGGCTGCCTCAGAGATCCCACTCAGAAGTGTTCTCATCAAAAAACAGTTGGCAGTAGACCTGGGACCCTGTCTGGAAATGAGTCTGGCTCCTGCAAGTGGTTCCATCTGAATCCAGTCAGGACACAAGGGACTCAAGACTAGTGGGCAACCCCGCTGGCGAACACAGGACTCCCTTAGGGTCAGCAGCATCTCCTGACTCCTTAAAGTCTAGGTGTCTCCAATGCCCCACTCAAGTCTCCAAGGGAGAGCCCACGAGAGCCTCAGTGAACCACTCTATGCACTGATTCAGGGTCTGCCTCGCAGTAAAGGGGGGGGTATGTCTAGTGGCCAGTCACCCTAGTACTCATCTGGCCACTCAGCACTCAGGTGCTGGGAGAAACAAACGACTATAACTTCTACCCAGCTAAGTCCAAGACAGCTGAGCTGTAATCAGCAAGATCCCACATGCTGAGGTCACTAGCCCAGGGCACCCACTCACACACCAGTGGGTGACTTCTCTAGGCTTCTTTTTCTGGGTTCCAGAGAATACATGTGGCCACACTGGCCTTCTCCACTTCTGGCCACTGAGGTCAGGAAACCTGCATGGTGTGACACAACTCCAGCATAGGCTGTCACTCAGACGGGCCAAGAGAACTCACAAGCATATGTCTTGGCAGAGACAGTTACTGCTATGGAGTCTCCAATGTTCTATGGGTATGGTGACTAGCAGGCTGGTTGTATATATTCTAATTCCCGTGCTCCGCCCTCAGGCTCAAATCTATGTGGTTTCTCCACTACCTTTCTCTTGCTGTGGGGTGGGAAAGAGACCTCATATACACTAAGCACTGGCCAATCAAATACAGTTCCAGGGGTGCAGGAACCAGAGACTGTTCAAACATATCTTTTCAATGGGCCAGAAAACGTCGGCTTAATAAACTGAAACTCACTAACGCCCAAGTCCTGGGCTAAGGAAAACACCCACTCACCTCCAGTGACTTCCTAAGACTTCTCAAGGCAGAGGTCTCAAGGGTTCCTGGCAGCTCCAAAAGGCTGCCTGGCCTCCATAGCATACCTAACACCTCTAAGCCTCTGCTGCCCATTCCACAAGCAGAACCCCAACTACTAACATACGGCTTAAATCCTATGCCAAGGGCTTTGTGGCCCTTTTAATCTGATCCCTGCAATGCTGGGTATCCACAGAAACGAAGCTGTGTATGAGGTGATAAGGGCTCCGCACCACCAGCTAAGTGCAGAGACGCACACATCTATATATGGCACCCCCAATTCCTCCATGGGTGAAGCTATCAAGAAAAAGCGAGTCGGACCTGCTCCAGCACACAACAGTTTGTGGGGAAGGAGGCACCCAGATCCCTAAGTACCACAGCCTGTCACAGGACTAACCTTGATGTCCCTAAAGCAGTACTAGAGCAGTCTAGCCGCAGGGGTGTGTGTGTGTGTCTGTATATTTGAAGCGTAGATGGCAGATGGCAGCAAACACTACGATAAACTTGCTGAATGTCAGGGGACATTCAAGCGTCACCAGGATGCATGCAACCTGTGTGCTGGAGTGGGGGGAGGGACATGTAGCTCTTAATAACAGATTTGTGGGAGCCCATGGGTGACTCAGTTTCCATCTGGAGTCATTTCTGACTTGAAGTCATTTGAGTTCAAGCTTGCCTGCTTTGCTTCTCTCAGTAACCTTGAGTCAGGCTGTGTTAGCCCATAGAAAGAGCATTTTTGCCCAGCTGAAAGAGCACACTTTTTTTCCTATTAAGATTTGGGCTGGTATATGCCAGCCAGAGACACTCCTCATTAGAGATTAGAAGCAACTTAGCTGAATAGTAGATAATGCACCTGCTTGAACTTCCTCTCAAGGCCAGTGCAGGGAGGTGGTTAGCTGACTGTACTGCTCTTTGTTCTGCCTTTTGCTTGTAGGATATATGATGCCTGAGAAATAAACTCGGGGCTGTTTGGTATTAGCCTTCGGTCCTCCGGGTCTATCCTATGTTTCTGTCTTTATTTCTCTTCATCAAACATTTCCTCAGCCTCAGCGCCCCCTCCAAAGGAACCCCCGGCAGATTTCAACCAGAGTGGCTCTGACAGAGTGGCGCCAAGTATGGAGTAGGGCACGGGGGACTAACGTGATGGTCGCCGCAGGCTGAAAGAGTGCACTCAGTAAAAGGAAGATCCGCGGCGAGCTTCACCGGGAGCCCTGTGATGTAAATACAAAGGTAAGTAGATGCAGGGGTTTACATACAAAAGAGGACGGCTGTGCAGCGTGAGAAAAATAAGTATAAGAAGTAACTGAGTATAACTGTAAATAAGAAGCAACTTGAGTATAAGTGTAAAAAGTAGCTATGGACCAAGGAACTGGTAAACAGTTCTTTGTACATTTCCTTAGCAATACTTTAAAAGCCAGAGATGCTAAGGTAAAGCATCAACAACTGTCTAAATTTCTAGAGTTTGAACATTTCCTTATAGATATTTCAAAGGTTAGGGGTACTGAGGAAGGACAACAGCAACTGCTTCAGTTGTTGACATGTGTAGAGGATGTGTGCCCAAGCTCCCTGCGGAAGCCAGTGTGAGTCTAGAGATTTAAAAAGGTGTGTGAATGAATGAGCACTCTTTGTCTTGGTCTGAGTTTAGACTGTTACTATGTTTCATGTGTTCGAGTCTTTGAAAAGCTTAAATGGTGCCGGTACCTGTCTGTCATTGTCCAGTTTCTGTGCCGGTACCTGTCTGTCATTATTGCCCGGTTTCTGTCTATCGACCTTTGTTATCCTGGAGATGAGGCGGGCAGCATCTGCCTCTGGCCTCCTGTGCATTCTTATTGCATCAGGTCCAAAACTTTGGGTCCAGAAAGAAAATCTTCTCAAAGGAGAGGTATGGCAAGGGCCACCCCCCTCCGTTGTTCTCTGACCCACTCCTGCAAGGGGGGTGCTCAGGCTGAGCTGGGCAGAGCAGCGACTCTGGAAAGACATGCTCATGTGAACGGGGCAGCAGGCAACTGACTGCTTGCAGTTGAAAAACTGCATAAATGCGAAACAGAGAATCTGAGATTGTGGCTGGAGAAGTTATCAATTTTCTTTCAGGAATCCTGGCAGTCAAGGACACTCTGTGCCCACCAGCGCTGCTCCCCCTCTTTTCTTTCCTAGGCCAAGTTCTTCACTGTGATAACACTCAAGGTCTCTTCTGCTGGCCAGCAGTTTCTCATCTTAACCCTTCTCTGTCCTGATACTGCTTGAAAAAAATGTTGACTTATACCAACTGTATACTTTGGGAAGCGTTGATTTTAAACTAAAAGTCAAAGATGCATGATGTTTGGGGGGAAAATGTGCTTTTGTTTCCATAGGAAAAGAAAAAATACGGGTTTTAGTCATTTAGATCTGATGGGTTACAAATACTTGTCATCTCGATTAAGATTTAAAAAAACCTGCTAGTTTCAAAAGTTTCACACTGGTACAGGTTTTTATATGCTAATGCATATTTAAGTTATTCTTATTGTTATACATACATATATATATATATTATATATTTTGGCTCTTGTTTGAAATGTATCTATGCAATGTTCTGGACCACTGAAAGAAATCAGAAGGACACATTGATTGAAATTTGCATGCTGTCTGAAGGATAAGGGCACAAACAAGAAAGTGAAATAAAGTAGGAAAATGAATTCGTCTATGAGCAATGCTGAGTCTAAAGGGAAACTATAAAAATGCTGGAGATTTTACCATGTTAATTCTGGTTGATTTTCTTCATTAGCAAGGCTGGTATTCATCACTGCAGAGTAGTTATGCTAACAATGGGATCATGTTCTCTAAAGAAGAAAGAAAGACTGAGGTCCTAAATACAAGTAATTAATTAACCATCATATTGCAACCCTCTGAGTTACACGTTGTATATGATTGGCCTCCCATGAAATGACAAGCTAAAGCTCTTAGCTATTCAGACTTCCATAGAGAAGTTCAGACATGTTTCTTAAAAACTGTCAACATTATGTCTGTGATCTATGAATGGAAACTGCAGTCTAGCTGCTCCTACAATGGTTAATAATAGGACAAAATGCTTATGAGTCTATATTAATTCTGAGGGTCTAAAATATATAAAGGCCTGAGGACATCAATACAGGTTAGAGGCTCTGAAGACATAAAAGCTTAGATTATATGGGTCTGAGAGGATATTCTGAAAAATATAGATACAATTTGTAAGAAATAACGGCTTAAGATGTATATATAAATTATTACAAGATTTCTTTCCCCTTCCACAATATTATACTAGGATTGCAAAACTTCAGAATTTAACATTAATAGTGTTCTGACAAGCTAATAGAGCAATGATTGCTTAATGTTTAGGTCACAAGCTCAAGACTTTAAATTTCTTTTGGTTGTCTTCTGAACATAGGGTTATATGCTGTTTAGCCCAAATCTACAGTTTTTGCTAGGACTCAAGGATGGAATCTGCCCCTGATGTTTCACGGATACCTGTTATCTGCTTTTTCTACATTATGGATTTCAGTACAGATTGATAACGCTAATATATCTAAAACTTTTATGCTTTTCTTTTTATAAAATGGAGATTCATACAAATTTCAGAAAATGGAGAGAATTATAAAACTTGGATCCACTTCTCCAAGGTAAAAGGATTATGATATTTTTTTTTCTCTCTCCTGGTCTTGGGACTCTTCCCTTCCTTAATTATTGAGACTATGAGTTTACAATTTTCAAATGAGTCCATAAATTTAACTCTGTTCCCAGTTTGTATCTCTGTCTCACCAGGTTCCCACTTGGCAGACAAACACATCCAAGCATCAATTGCTGATAACAACCTGCTCCAAATGACTATGAGTCCTGAACTTGCTAAAACTTGCCATGGACCAATCCAGCCAATGCGACTGCTGTCTTTTCAGGCTGTCTATGAACCAGATGCTTCCAAGTTCCCTCACTGCCTTTGACTAACATTCTTAGGGCCCTGAGAACAACGTCCTAAGGTCAGCAGGAAGTAACTACAGAAATTAATACATCATTCCTGTTCTCCCTCTGGAATATTAGATAAAAAGGAAATTTCTCTGAACGTCATCACAGGGATTTTGGTCATTGATGCGTTGAATAAATGGTAATTCTTGTCTGGGTGCCATTAAACTAATGATGCTAAAACCCCAATATCAGCCTCTGGAGCAAACTCATCTCAGGGATTCAAGATGATGTACTACGCAGGGGAAAGGACTTTTGAATGGGCACATGGGAGTCTTAAGGCTCAATTAAAAACATAGTAAAAAGTCTCAGGGTAAACTATTGAGAAAAAAAAAAAACAAAAACATAGTAAAAAGAAGGAGTTAGGGTTATACCCAGTCACCATATATGCATTTTATTTTAGAATTTAAATTTTTAAAATGTGGTTGTCTGTGAGCAATCTGTCATAAATAGACTTTGGCAAGAAAGCACCACCACATCATTTGCTCAAGTCTAATTAATACTTCACCCCTCAACGGTAACCTCCATGCACAAAGTAACTGAGAGAGTCTAATAGAACTTTAGAGTGGAGATGACGTCTGGCATCATTCCATTAAAGTACAATATCACAGGGACATCACAGTACATTCTAGACTGATCTGGAAATCAAGAAGATTATAGTGACTCTTATCCTTTGTCTGCAGCAGAATCTTGGAACCAAGGACTGAGAACTGGAATTTGTTATTCTAGTACAAAATTTCCACAGTTTCTATTTGGAAACTTGCTGCTGCCACGGGAAAAGCGGCAGGACAATCCAGTTCTTCAAAACCTGTTTGCCCCCTGAAAGGAACTGTTTGGCTTGTGTCAAAGTGCCTTATGTTCCTTTGGTGGGAGAGGTAAAAATCTCCATGAATAGTGCTTAATGTGTCGTCTTGATTGCATTTTGACTAATTGTATTTCTCAAGTGGATGATCATACCCATGTAATAGTGTTGAAACAACCTTCTTTTTTCTTGGGTTTTTCGAGACAGGGTTTCCTGTAGCTTTGGAGCCTGTCCTGGAACTAGCTCTTGTAGACCAGGCTGGTCTCGAACTCACAGAGATCCGCCTGCCTAAGCCTCCCGAGTGCTGGGATTAAAGGCGTGCGCCACCACCACATATGGAGACAGCAGTAATGCTGTCTGCATATAAATGACCCATGGTTTGATGACAAAGAGTTACAAGTAATTGAAGAAATCAAGAAAACTTCAAGTAGACAGAAACGCGCTACTGGGTTAGTTGTAGCACGAATGTCTGCTGCTCTTGTTATGCTCACTGCTGCTGCAGTGGCTTCAGTGGCTTTGTCTATTCAAATGCAGGGCTGGCTTGTTAATCAATTGCCTAAGAATGTTTCTATGACATTGGAGACACAAGAAGATATAGATGTAAAAATGGAACAAAATTGAGTGCCTAGTATGATGTGGTACAATGTTTGGGAGATGAGCCCCACAGCCTAAAACCAGGGTCCAGGTGAAATGTCACGCCAACTATGAGTGGATTGTGTTACTTCTGTGTAATAATGAAAGCATTATCATTTGGGAGGGAGTTAAAGCACATCGTGAGGGAATCTGGCGTGATTCTAATGAATCTTTAGATTTGGCTAAATAACATCAAGACATTTTGGAATTGAAAAGGCTAAATTGGATTTGGATGCAGCTAAAGCAGCTGAAGATATTTTGGAGAAATTTAAGAAGGCTGTTCCATCATGGTCAGCACTAACTTCACTTCTTAGTAGTACTGCAGTTGCTGGAGCTTGTGTTCTTTTGGACATAATTTGTTTACCTGTAGTTTTCAAGCTGATTATGAACTCATTGTAGATAGTGGGCTAAGAACCTCATGGAGTAAAATTCCGCACACGTCCCTAAAAAACTTATTACCAGAGACCGTCAATCAGAGACAGATAAGTTTTCTTTGCCTCTTTTTGACCTAAGGCAGGAGATGGATCTCTAGGATCCATTTTCCCATGATGGGTAAGACTAGAGTGTGGTAAGGAACCCCCAAGGCAGATGCAGTCTTCTGAGGGACTAAGAGGTCCTTAAAAAATATTGAAAGGGGGAAATGTGTGGGAGCCCACGCATGACTCGGTTTCCATCTGGAGCCATTTCTGACTTGAAGTCATTTGAGCTCAAGCTTGCCTGCTCTGCTTCTCCCAGTATGAGGGCTATGAGTAACGTCTGTGTAAGAGCATTTTTGCCCAGTTGAAAGAGCATATTTTCCTACTAAGATTTGGGCTGGTGTGTGCCAGCCAGAGACACTCCTCGTCAGAGATTAGAAGCTACTTAGCTGAATAGATAATGCACCTGCTTGAACTTCCTCTCAAGGCCAGTGCAAGGAGGTGGTTAGCTGACTGTACTGCTCTTTGTTCTGCCTTTTGCCTGTAGTATATATGCTGCCTGAAAAATGAACTTGTGGCTGTTTGGCATTGACCGTCAGTCCTCTGGGTCTATTCTATGTTTCTGCCTTCATTTCTCTTCATCAAACATTTCCTCAGCCTCAGCGCCCCCTCCCAGGGAACCCCCAGCTGATTTCTGCCAAAGTGGGTGCTAACACAAGACTCCAAGGCCTCTCTCCATCTCAGTCAGGTCCAGCAGGTGCAGTGAGAAAAGCCAGAGCAGAATCTCTGGGCTTAGGGGAGTTGCCAGCTGACTGGGCCTAACAACCCAGGACACCACTGTACAGCTCAAGAGACAGAGGCAGGTACTGGCTCAGGCCATTTCTGTAGCCCTGAATCCTCCCACGCCAGCCTAATGAGACCCCAGAGATCCCAGTAAAGATATACTCCTAGACCCTTCTGCTCCTGCGGCTGAAGGCAGGCCCCTCACTGACCATGAGCAGCTGCCACACCATGAGGTCTTAGCAATGACAGGTGCTGGCCAGGCCCAAGGTCAGATGACTCAGTGTGGATCAGGTTGCACACACCAGGCTCCCGAGAACTGGAATGGGAAATCCGGCTAATTCTTTGCATAGCAGCAAATTCTGGAAGAGGGGAAGTGTGGGCACAGCACAGAAAAGTACCCAGTCAATGGCATTTATCCAGCCTGATGGCTGGTGCTCAGGAATGAGGCACCTCAGGCTCTCGGTCTCCCTGTGGCACACAGATGTGCTATGCCTGGCTACCTGGAAAGCAACAGTTCAGAACACTGCTAGGTGACAAGGGCTCTGGGTGTGAGTCCTCCGCTTGGGTCAGGGCAGTGGAAGGAGCAAAGGTGTCTAGGGGAATCTATCAGAGGCTGGCATGCACGACTAGAATGGGTAAGACTTGGGACATGGAACACTATTAGTGAGGCAGCTTCCCACGGCCAGCAATCCACAAGGCTTTAGGACCAGTCATGCTGAGTGGGAGCGCTGAACCTACTGTGTCACCCCTATAGCATCCCAGAGGTGAATAAGGAGGAGGCATCAACCTCCAGGACTTCCCAGGGTGGACCGATGGCTGTGTAAAGCCCATTCCAGTGGAGATTGTGGCAGGGTGATGGAGGGATGGCTGGCCAGCTTCCTACAGTCACCCTGAGGGAAGAAGCCCTTCCTCAGGGGTCTAACTGCTCCTGAAAACTTTGAGCAGCCCCCATCCTTACCCTAGCAGAATAGATTCCTGGATGTCGTGACCAAGGTCACCCCGGGATCCTGGTACAACAGGTAACAGACCCTACCCAGAGGCGTGGCTGGGTGCTCCCAGTCAAACTCCTGACTCAGTTTCCCTAGCTGTGAGCTATGGGAATGATTAGCAGAGGAAATATGCAGAGGCCAGGATGTGCCCTGCAGAAGCAATGCTTTCAGGGTGCTCGCCCTCACCTGTGCCTCAGGGCCTGAGCAGAGATCCTGGGCATAATCCGCCCACCCCACAAGGGCTAGAAATGCTTTAATGCCTAAATGCCTGCCTTGTTTCTCACCTGTCCTGGTCACAGGTTCTGTGAACTATTCATGTCTGGGCCCCAGGTCCCGTGACTGGGTGTCATCTGCCCAGCGTGCATGCATTTTCATGTCTGGCTGGGAAAGCCGATTTCACTGCTAATTACTGAGCTGTCAGCAGTATTGGGCTTATGGCTCCAGACACTGGGGCCTCTGGCACCTTAGCAACAACAGAG
The DNA here is from genome assembly GCA_004026605.1 of Ondatra zibethicus. NCBI lineage: Eukaryota > Metazoa > Chordata > Mammalia > Rodentia > Cricetidae > Ondatra > Ondatra zibethicus. Next base: position 174,845 of record PVIU01000826.1, read on the forward strand.
CCTTGGCCGCAGCCCAGCCATGGCAGTGGCAGTGCCCAGAAACTCCAACCCAGGACTGAGGAGTGGGGTCTACAGCAGAGGCAGTCTTGGGGGGGGGGGCAGAAACCAGCAGGTGACTTGAAAAGAAAGGGCAAAAAGCCAGGCCATCCCCATCCTCTCTGTTACTCAGCTGACCCACTGACCTGGTCAGTAAAGCATAGCCAGCCCGATGGCTGTCGGAAACCCAGGCAGGGTCGAGCAGGAGTCTACACTTCTTCACCCAGACCCCACCACAGGCAGTTAATGCCCTGCAGCCCAAGCTTCAGAGGAAAGGAGGCTACTGGCGTCCTCCAGAGTTTCCTTCTCCCTGCAGAAGTGGGTGGTGGGGCTGCTCCATGGGAAGAGGGAGCAGATACACGGACAGAGTAAAGAAGACACTTGGATCCCATGTCACTGGCCCTGTGGTGCACGCTAAATAAAACTCTCCACCAACACCCAGGCAGGATGAACCCTAATTCTACAGAGTTACAAGTGGAGGTTCAGAGGGTCCTTATGGATTTCTCCAATCAGAAACACAATGCTTCTAATCTGATACCAGGTGGGAAATAGCTCAGGTTACAGGTCCCCAGGCACATGCCGGCTAATAAAGTCCTGCCCGACTTATTTGGTGGAGAGTTAGGAGTAGTGAGTTTCCTGGCACTGGGGAGCCCAGGCCAGCCAGTCACCTGAGATCAAACTTTAGCAGGTAAGGTCCCATCCTCCACCCAGCCAGGAAAAGGATAGGATGTTGCAGACTAGGCAGCGGGCCACAACCTTCACACTCACAAGTCTGGGAAAGACACAAGTGGCAGAGAAACAGTGAGCCTGCTCAGACTCCTCCCTCTAGGGGCTTCTCACCAGAGAGAAGAGAACTGGCCACACCCAGAGCCTGCGTTGTTCTGGAGTCTAGGCTGCTACACTCCTGTGCACCTCAGCACAGACAGCCGTGGCCCTTTGAGATTAGATAAATACCAGCCCAGACAGAATCTCAGCTCCAGTTTGTAGGATTCTGTACCAAGACAAATCCAGGCACTAAGCCAGAGTCATTTGGGTAGAAGGACTCTGAATCGAAAAGAATACCCCCAGAAGAGCTGCCTGGAGGCAATACTATAATGCATTTTCTTGGTGAATGATTCACATGGGAAAGCCCAGCTCACTGGGGGGGGGGTGGTGCCATGGTGTGCAGATGGTCCTGGATGCCAGGTTGGGAGCTGGGCGGTGGTGGCACATGCCTTTAATCCCAGCGCTCGGGAAGCAGAGATCTGGAAGTTTCGTAGGCCAGCCTGGTCTACAAAAGCTAGTTCCAGGACAGGTTCCAAAGCTATAGAGAAACCCTCTCTTAAAAAAACAAAAAAAGTCGGGCAGTGGTGGCGCATGCCTTTAATCCCAGCACTTGGGAGGCAGAGTGGATCTCTGTGAGTTCGAGGCCAGCCTGGTCTACAAGAGCTAGTTCCAGGACAGGCCCCAAAGCTACAGAGAAACCCTGTCTCGAAAAACCAAAAAAAAAAAAAAAAAAAAAAAAAAGCCATGAAGAAGAAATGGGTAAGCAACATTCCTCCATGGCTTCTGCATCAATTAACTGCCTCTAAGTTCCTGCCCCAACTTCTCTGAATGACAGACAAGTTGTTAAGATGAAATAAAACCTTTCCTCCAAGTTGCTTTTGGTCATGGTGTTCGTCACAGCAGTAAAAACTTACCTAAGACACTGGGCTCCAAGTCAACTTGACACTATGCAAGCTACTAAGCTTTGCTTAGGCAAGAACAAGCCCCACACCCCAGGCCTCACTCATACAGGCACATGGCCATCCAGAAAGACGTGGAGAGCATGTCTTCTCATCTTTATGAAAGACTCCTCTCCAGGTTTCCCACATCAGGTCCAAGGATACAGGGAGGGATCCAGAGTCTCTGTAAGGGAGATGGGCATCTACCTTTACCATGAGTGGGTTTACTCTGGGCTGATGTCAAGTCTTTTCCCAATACAGTCTTAACTGGGTAAAGGAAACGTGTGGAGAGACAAGCACAGTGAACAACAGAAACCAGACCTCTGCTATAAAATCTGACTCCTGGTGCTGTCTCAGGGCCTTTCCCAAGGCATGGAAACCCAGAAGCGCCATCCAGAAAGAACGGGGCACTCACTGGCATACACTCAAGAGTACAAGGCCAACACCCAGGCCTTGAAAGACTTGGCAGCCCTTCTGGGCCTCCACTAGGGGTCCTCTTGCCTCCCCAAGCCTAGCTCCCTTTCTCGACCTCTGCCTGTTTTAAGCAAGCATCGATGAAGCCCCCCTGTGGGAGCCTAGAACCCTCATTCCAACTGGAAGGCAGCGGCACACACAGCTGTGGCTTCGCAGGAACAGAACCGTCTGCAGCACCTGTCAAGTGAAGACCAAGTGAGCAGAGGATAACGGACAGGTCTCACCCTGGCACTCCAGAACTCAGGCCATGGGATGTCCATTCTAGAACTTCCCAGAGGGTTCTACTCATAGCAGCTGCAAAGGATTGTAAGAAAGCTACATAAGATGGTTTTTAAAAACCCTGTGTCGTGGGGTTGGAGAAATGGATCAATGGTTAGAAGCAATGGGTGGTCTTCCAGAGGACTGGGGTTCAATCCCCAGCACCCAGATAGTGGATTACAGCTGCCTGTGACTCTCTCTTCTGGTCTCCACAGGCAATGTACACGGGTGGGACACAGACACACACGCAGACAAGACACTCACATACATAAGTTTTTAATTTAAACAAAACAAAAAAAAAACCCCACCAAACCCTTGGATCACAAAAAAAGTCCTTGAGAAAGTGACTTGCTGAAGGCTCCACGGAAGGCACTAGCTATTGGAACAGGATCCCCCACCCCCACCCCTCGTGTCATGCTCCCCCCCCACCCGCCCAGTTCATTCTCAAGGCTTCAAAACTCCCAAATGCTGCATAATTTTGTTGGAACCCTAAATGAAGCTTTCCTGAAGAGTTGAAACATGCTGGGTCCCCGCAGGCTTTTAAAAAGGTGTCTATCAGCCAGGCAGTGGAGGCGCACGCCTTTAATCCCAGCACTCGGGAGGCAGAGGCAGGTGGATCTCTGTGAGTTTGAGGCCAGCCTGGTCTACAAGAGCTAGTTCCAGGACAGGCCCCAAAGCTACAGAGAAACCCTGTCTCAAAAAACAAACAAACAAACAAACAAACAAAGGTGTCTATCCAATTGGGACTTTACCATTAGCCACGAAGCCACTTTACCATTTACCTATCACAAGGGAGTGATAGGAAGGTGGATCGCATGTTTGACTCTTACATGTTTACATAAGTTCAATATTTAAACAATTATCCATCCACGTTATTTTATTTATTTATTTATTTGGTTGTCCTGAAGACAGGGTTTCTGTGTAGCCCCTGGCTGTCCTGGAGCGCTCTAGACCAGGCTGGCCTGGCCTGGCACTCAGATCCGCATGTCTCTGTGCTGGGATTAAAGGCGTGCGCCATCACTGCCGGCTTATTATTATTATTATAAAGAAGGCATTTAGGCTAGCAAGATGGTTCAGAGGATAAAAGGGCTTCCTGCCAAATATGAAGATCTGAGTTCCATCCCAGGGACTCACGTGGTGGAAAGAAAGAACTGACTCCCATAAAGTATCCTCTGACCTCCATCAGTGTGCAAAATGAAACACTGAAAAACATCTTTAAAAGAGAGGAATTTGCAAACCCTTCGCCCTCCCTGCCTCCCGTGGGCAAGCATCCTTTCCCACAGTTCACTAGCATCTGCAGAAGCAGAAACCAGCTTTCTAGGTCCACTCTGACCAGAGTGTGAGTTCTTTAAAAATGCCCGTGCCAACTTGGCATGGTGGTGCACACACTTACCCCCTGCACGTGGGAGGCAGAAAGAGGCAAGCTGTAGGCCAGCCAGACCCTGTCTCAAAAACAAACAAAAACCGCTAAAGATACCCGGGCCATTCCCTATCTGGCCTAAAGGCCAAGTAATTCCAATTAATGGTGAAAGCTGGATAGTTCAAATTCTGACCGGACAAGGGCAGTGATGCACTGTTCCAAGGCGAGGCTGTTCCTGGCCTGGCCAGCCCAGCGCTTTTGCTGACCAACCGTGACTATGACCATTTGTTTTACACACGAAGCAAGCAAACAGCATGGAGACCTTACCATGATCACCCTGTCAGTCTGGCCAGCACTACAGAGCAGAGCGGAGGTCTCAGAACTGAAGAGCACGCCCGAAGGCTACGTAACTTATAACAGGAGACAAGTCTCACCCGCGCCAAAGTACCAACAAGCATTGCCATTCAGCACCCGCACCAGTGCCGACAGCGACCTCCATGGCTCAAAACCAAAACTTTAACAGAAACCCTGCTGCCCTGTCACCCTCTCCTTGTGCCCATTATCCAGGCGAACAGATAAATTTGTCTTAGCTGAATGAACTCATCTGTAAATTCTGAAAGCAGCACGACTTCCAGGTTGTCCCCCCACCCCATCAGCTGGCATTTGCTTCAAATTTTAGAAAGCAGAAACCAATCCCTCTTGACCTATGAGTTCTGTAAGGCCTACACTCAACAGCTGTTACCTGGCACATCTTGGGAGCCCCAAGCCCACCCACAGACTGTCTACAGCTAAACGCCAGTCCTTTACTGATTGGCAGTCTTTATAGGATTTTGCTGCTCAGTTCTAACGAGCAAGCAGCTTTCACTACCACACACGTTTATTACTACTGTTTCTCATGCGTCAGCCCAAGCACTAATTCCCGACAGGCCAGTCTGAAGAACCACGTAAGTTTTTTTTTTTTTTTAACTGCAATTTCCCTCCTAGCAACCAGTCAGCGATTGAAGCTGAAACAGGAAACTGACACAGACACTCCACGTGGTGCTTTGAAAGAGGCAGGGAGTAGTGCTCTCGCCCGTTCGTATTTCATCATTCATAATCAGGTAGGAAAACGGGACGCCCGCCGCGGAGTCAGAGTCGGGCACCCACTGAGGTCTCGCGAGGGCTGACCCGAAAGTGTAGACACTGTGAATGAGTTAATGAAACGCACAGGTACGGGAACCTGTGACTTTAGCCTGAAACTGCAGAGAGAGATGGAAGACGCTGGGGTGAGCACGCGGGATGAATTGTAGGGACAGGGACCTCGGCACTTGCCCGCCTGGCTCCAGCCCGAACCCGAGCCCGGGCCCCTACTTACGCACGCAGAGGCAGGCCACGAGCTTGGCTGCCTCCTCAGGCACTGGACAGGTGGGGAAGATCGGCTTGAGTAGGTACGTGGCGAAGACCAGCGCCACAATGTACTGCGAGGAGGGTCGAATGATGAGCAGCTCAATCCAGAGTTTGAGGAAGGCGGGCAGTGAGCCGTAGACCTCTAACATGTAGGCGTAGTCGCCGCCGGACTTGGAGATGGTGGTGCCCAGCTCGGCGTAGCAGAGCGCGCCCACGATGGAGAAGACACCGCACACAGCCCACACCACCAGCGCCAACCCGGGCGAGCCCGCCTCCTTGAGCACGCCCGTGGGCGTAACGAAGATGCCCGAGCCGATGATGGTGCCCACGATGATGGCCACACCGTTGAGCAGTGTGATGTTGCGCTGCAGGGTCACGCCTTCGCCCCCAGAGTCCTCGCCGTCCGCGCGCCGCGCCTCCAGCATCTTCTCCCGCGCCTGCTTCTCTTCCTCCGCCGCCGCCGGGGCCGCCACCGCGCGCCGCTTCGCGCCCGCGCCGGCCATGCTCTCGGCGTTCCCGGCTCGGCCTGGATACCCGGCGTGCGCGCGGCCGAGCCGCTCTCCGCGTACAGAGAAACGCGTTTACGCCCTTACCAGCCTCTCGGCCTTTTATTCTCGCCGTTACTCACCCGCCAGGCCCCGCCCATCACTGCCGCCGTTGGTCCGTCCGCGAAAGCCCCACCCATCTCCTTCCGCGTGACCCCGCCTCCTCCGCGGGCCCCGCCCTCAGGCCTGTTAGAGCGCGTGGCGCGAGAGCTTCGGACAGCAGACGCGCGTGGGGAGCACAGGTCCTTACAAGTCCCTCTGTGCGGGATGCTGGGGGGCCGGACTGGAAGGGCGTGGTTCTCCTGCCTCTTTCTGCCCCAGGTGAAGCTAGTGATGCAGAGGACCTGCCAGGGGTCAAAGTACCGGAAGGGTGGTACAGAATGCACGCCCACCACCTGCAGGGGATCCAGGCGTTGCCTGGCTGGGACCAAGAAGAAACTTGTCTCACCTCCCTCCAGTCTGCGCGGCACGGGCCTCTCGGAGGTGGGGGGTGGGTACACAAATGGTCCAGCCTGGGGAAACGAGGCAGGGTGGAGTGATCCTTCAGCTCTGGAAGCAGGGAAGAACAGGCCAGGATGGGAACAGCCCGTTCCTGGGCTTAGATATCCTTCTGATCCCAAGGAGAGTCTTGTCAGAAGCGTGCCTAGTGGTACACCCAGCCTGGAGAAGCAAGCTTTGGAATAGGGTACCCCCTAGTAAGAGAAACCCCCAAATATTTGTAGGGATTTTAAAGGCAGGCTGTAGGGTGAGAGGGCTTTTAACTTGTCATTCTTAGGAAATCTTTACGTCAGAGGGCTTTGGGGGCAATGTGGTCAGAGAAGACTGTCACCACCCCCGGCCCAGTTTCAGGGCATGGTGATTTGAGCTGACCGGTGTCCTGGGAAAGTTCCAGTCACGTCAAGGTCAGACCGGGAAGCTCCATGACTTACCTTTTCACCTAGGCTTCTCTTCCCTGTCCCAAGGGGTCCTTAGGAAAACTCACAAACAAGCAGACGCCAGGGTGAGGGAGGAGCCTTACTTCAAGGAGAGCCTTCAGACCTGTGAGGAGGAGAGCCAGGTTCACCTTCCAAACAGTTTAATCTTCCAAGCAGATACCTCTGGCTTCCCTAGTCCGGAGACGTGACCAATGAAGACGGTTAAACTTCTCGCCATCTCTGCATCTATAGCCACAACCAGGAATGCCAAAGCTGTCCTCGGAAGCCCATATCCAAGGGGTGTTTAGTCAAGGACTCCACAGCAGGTCTCTGGAGTGCCCACCACACCCCATTCCAGTACGTCTGTCAGACATGTCAATGACAAACTGGAATCTCTGTAGCCTGAGCAGCCAAGGTGCTAAAAGGTCACACTAACATTAACATGCCATACTACAGACCAAGTTGGTGGCTTTGGGAAGGTTGAGAGACTTGCCCCTCCCATTCTTTGCTTTCTTTCTTTTCTTTTTTTTCCTTCTGTTTTTGTTTTTTCCTCAAGACAGGCTTTCTCGGTGTAACAGCTCTGACTGTCTTGGAACTCTCCCTCTAGACCAGGCTAGCCTCAAACTCATAGCCTCGGTGTCCTGAGTGCTGGGATTAAAGGCGTGCACCCCCACTCCCGGCTCCCTCATTCTTTACATGGTCCTTTCAGAAAGTCAGAAGCATACCACCAGCTCACTGAGGCATTGCTAAGGTGCAGCTCCTAATTTAACAGGACATGTGGCAACTCTCAGAGCGGCTTTGTAAATGAGGAAACTGGCTTTCAGGTGTGTTAGCTTGCCTGCCCCGTAAGCTCACCTTCATGACCTCCAAACTCAGAACCAGCAAGCTGCCTACTTTTCAACTGTGGGTGGCTAACCCTTGCATCTTTTGGAGCCCGTTCCTGATCACAGTAGCTAGGTTCTGCACAACAGCCGTGGGGGAGCTTTGGTGTGAGCCAGAGGTAGCAATAGTCCATGGACATGTAAAATCACAACCATAACTAAGCCAAGGACACTACAAGAGGCCAAGGAGGGTGGTCACAGGGGCAAGCAGGCAGGTCCAAATGGCTTTTCTGGATCTGGAGTTCAGAGAAAGAATTAGCTGGAACAGGGAAGGCAGAGGGGAACCTTGTGCCCTGGTACAGTTGGGAGGGTTGGTGCCTGGGAATTGAGGTCCTGGGAAGCTACTGTGGTCCTTTCTAGGAAGGGTAACCAGGTCCATTGAATGTCCCCAAGACCCATGGCTGTGTCTCCACCCCTGCTGCTTTTCACAGGGTTATGTAGGGCCTTAGACTTCTTGTATGGCAGCTTTGGAGTTCATCAATTATCTCTCTCTCTGCCCTGTAACCCTTTTCCACCAGCTAAGATTCTGAAATCTTTTCCAGGAGTGCCATCTACTGGTGGATTCAGGAACAACTCATATCCTAGCGGCTTCAGCTGGTCAGAAAGGGTGTTGAGTATTCTTACAGAGCTGACAGGATGTTGTTCTGCATAGGTCAGACTCTCTCAGGACCCCTTGACATCCTTCACAGAAGAAATGGGGTGGGGAGAATCAGGTTCCAGCCACTCCCTCCCATCTGTGCTGCCCAGCGGCACTCTCCTACCCTAGTCGTACATGGCATCATGAGGTAGAGGATTGGCTGAAGGAAGCAAGGGTGGGACTTGGTTTTGATGCTATTATCTTGTCACCAATGCTTCTGTAAGGAACCCCAATAGGCCCATGCATTCGCCAACCTGACTGTGTGGAACTGGGGCTGTCCGTGCCCTACCTGGTAGGAGTAGAAGTTTATTCACATCTACCCACGAAAAGCCACACAGCAGAGACACAGGAACCTTTACACTTCTACAGACGGGAATGTGTGGGGGTCAGAGGACAACCTGTAGGAGTCAGTTCTCTCTCTCTCTATTCTATCAGTTCCAAGGGTTGAACTTGGGTCATGAGGGTCATGAGGCTTGGCTGCAAGCACCTTTACCTGCTGAGCCATTTTATAACCCCCTCCTTGTTTCGTTTTGTTTCTTTTATTTTATTTGTGGATGGGTGTTTTGCCTGAATGTATGCACCGTGGGTGTGACTGGCACCCTCAAAGGACAGAAGAAGGCACTGGGTTCCCTGAACTAGAGTTGCAGATGGTTGGGAGCTACCATGTGGGTACTGGGAACTGAACCTAAGTCCTCTGCAAGAGCAAAAAGTGCTCTTAACCTCTGTGCCTCCCCCTAAACCTTTATGTTTTGAAAGAGGATCTCTCATAAGCCTGGAGCTTGCTGAGTGAGCTAGGCTGCCTTGCCAGTGAGCCCTCTGGATTGCCTGGCTTTGCCTCCCCAGCACTGGGATTAGAAGCCTGTGTCACCACACCTGGCTTTTCTCCTTCCTTCCTTCCTTCCTTCCTTCCTTCCTTCCTTCCTTCCTTCCCTTTCTTTTTCAACATGGGCTCTGAGAGATTAAACTCAGGTCTTCATGCCCGCAAGGCAAATACTTTACCAACTGAGCTATCATCATCCCAGTCACCTTTTCTTCCTTTCTTTTTTTCCCCTCCAGATTCTTGATGGCAAAAAAGCTGGTGAAAAGGTGTTTTTCCAGAGTAATGCTAGCCGCACACTTGAGGTGAATGTGGGCCCTGTGCATCCACGGCCTCTGTGAGCAGCAGCCTCTGTTTGTCCTTCAAGCAGCCCTGCCTCCCGCAGTGGAGATGGTCGGTGTGCCAAGTGTCTGGAGCCTAGTGTGCCTTGCATGAGAAGATAGCTGGACCCTCTCGGGTCTCTGGGCTTTGTGAGCCCGTTTCTGTTTGGCCTCACTGGTGATTTTTGAAACCCCAACTACAGGTGCTCAGACCTGCAAGGAAACCACAGAGCAGGTGCATAGGACGAGCCCTTTTCCCAAAGAACCGCAACGCCCTGAGCACACTCAGCCCTGGTTCTTAACGACTCTTGCAGAGAACAGGATCCTGTACTATGAAGCCAGTGGAGGAACAAACTGGGATCATTTTGGCTCTGGGAAAGAAGAAATTTGATCCCCTCACCCATGAGTACTGGGCAGCAAACACCTATAAACCAACCAAACATACTGGAAGCTGAGGCAGGAGGATCATGTGTTCCAGGCCAGCCTGGACTACATAAAACCCTGTCTCAGAAAACAAAATGCCAGGAGTGAAGCACCCTGCCCTGCTCTTGGGCAGCTCCTTCGGCCCCTCGGGCTTCGGCATTGCTCCCTCTCATCTCCCAAGCCTTACTAGTTCTTCTGCCCCAGTTCTCTGTGCTTTAATTCCTCAGAGAGCCCCAGCCCTGCATGCCCCCTCCTCACCCTGCTTCACCTCTAGTGTGGACTACCTGTGCTTTCCGCAACTCTGGGTTCAAGACTCCCTGCAGCATACACCTTTCACCTGGGGTCAATGGCCTGCTGTTTTTTTAAAACAGGGTCTCTCTCACTATGTAGCCCTGGCTTGGTACTTGCTATGTAGATCAGGCTGGCCTTAAGCTCACCAAGGTCTGCCTGCCTCTGCCTCTCAGGTGCAGATGGGGTTACATGACTGCACCACCCTGTGTTCTTTTGTTTCTGGATGCACCTTAACTGCCCTGCACTCTAACAGGCATAGTATCGATAAATAGCCATTGGACTGAACAATTAGACTCAACTGCATGTTTAATTATGGGGTAAAACAAAGGGAGGATTGTACCACATGTGAGTACACACACACAAGCCTGTCATTATGGTGCATGACCAGACTTGAGTTTATATGTTTGATAGCATGTGTACTAGATGGCCCTCAGAATTTTTGGAATTCAGTAAAAAGGATCATCAGAATTTACCTTGCTTAAAGATAACTTTCAAGTTCAGAAGCATTTAAGTGAGGCTAAAAAAAATCCCTAAGATGACAGGAAATTCTGATGAAGAGATTAATCTTCATCCTAGAAGTACATCTACCGTCTCTCCTTCCCGCTGTGGACAGAAAGGACTCTATCTCAGAACCCAAAAAGGCTGTGGTCAGATGGGGCCTGGTGGTACATGCCTATAAACCCAACACTTGGGGCGCTAGTGGGCAGGAGGATCACGTGTTCTGAGTCAGTGTGGTCTGTGTAAGGTCCTGTCTCAAGCTGTCATCCCTCTGCAGCTCCTTAGGTGATGAGGGGCCTGAGGTGAAAGCAAGCTGTTCCCTGATGTCAGTGCCCAGGGAGAACCCGGAAGGCCCCACAGGGAAGATGGCTGAGGAGGAAGTTAAGGGTAGGAAGAAGAGGCCCCTGCAAACAGTCAGAGAGCCACATACACAGCTGTCGGTCTCTGTAAGAGAGGGAGGGGTCCCGGCTTCTAGAGGGAGAAACAGGTGCTTAACCCTCAGTACCACAAGAAGCATCTGGAACAGGGAAGCTAAAGGACTGTGTTTGCTTCACAACCACATACACTGACACTTCCCCTGATTTGGTGAGATCAGGGAGAGGAAGGACAGTGGCTAAGTCGAAAGTCGGGGAGACACATTATGTGATCTTACAGGGATCCGGAAGGGTTGATGATCTCGGTGTCCCGCTGACAGGATCTCACTGATTCCTTAGATACAGTGAGTAGGAGCTGAAGAGGGCAGGCATCCCTAAGTCTGTCTGTGGCACTGGGTGGATGTAGGAGCCATTGGCTTGGAGGGGCCTCTGAGTGTCAAACTGGGCTATGATGGCAGGCATAACAGCCCAGCTGTCCACAGAGGGACACATATTGAGCAGTACCCATAGACCACAGACCACAGTTGGATGTAGACACAGCCTAGACCTTGGGAGCTTCCCCAAGGACACAGCTTCAGGGGAAGAAAGAATGGGTATCCAGCAAGGAGAGAAGTTACTCTCAGGTCGCTTCAGATGGCCATACATGCTCTGGGGCTGAGAGAAGGTGATGACCCAGGTCACACGATGGGCTACAGAGTAGGCACAGGGATGGGCACGCTGATGAGACTGTCTGTTGGTCCTAGGAGGTGGTACTGGGAGATTGGTCTAGCGTGGCCTCTTCGCGTGGACCTAGCCAGTGTTCTCACACATTTGCATTCTTACAATTAGAGAAAATAACACAAGAGCCAAGGAGAGAGCCTTGAACTTTCAAAGCTGAGCCAGATAGTCTGAAGACAATGGCGTGTGTGGGCTCTGGACATCGCGCTCAGGGCTGTGAGGGAGCCTCCTTTGTTTTTTGCCCTTTGAGGGCTGATATCAAAGCCTTTTCCTCTCATTTTGTTTGTAGTTTTGTAGCAATGTGTCCAGGCTCCTCTTCCTGGGAGTGTATCAGTGTCCCCAGGCTAACATGGCGTTTTAAAAATAGCTAACAAAGGGGAATGTTTTTCGGAGACCAAGGCATCCGTACCTTCAGAGAAAAGAGTCGCTGCAGGATCCTGTCTGAGTTCTTGCTGGATGTGACGTGGTGGCCACAGTGGAGCTAAGCCCCTCCCTCTCCGTAGGTGCCCCCATCTTGCTTTCTGTGCCTCATAGACTCCATGACAATGGTTGCCTATGGACAGTTAACACGTGGCTCCTCTCTCTCTGGCTCATTCCAGGCTCAAATCTTGAGAGCTGGGTCCCAATCGCATTTCCTGGCACACCACAAAAGAGGCCTCTTGCTCGCAGAACCCCAAGCGCCTTTCTGACAGAGTTTCCCAAAAGGTCTGGTCCAGTGGAAGCAGCTTTATGCCCGCATTTAGACTTCAGGACTTTCTCTCTCGCGGATGCTGCCTTTTCCCTTGTATGATGCCCAGAGGGCAGGACATGCATGCTTGAGGGCCTGGGTTTCATCTTTACAAAAAGCCAAGCATGGTGGTGCTCACCTGCAACCTCAGCACTGGGGAGATGGAGAGCAGACAAGTGATCTTAAACATGAGATCCCCCGCCCCAGCACCCCACGTGCTACAGTTATGGGTGTGCACTCTCACACATGATTAGAATGTCAGAAATGTCTATGTGTGGTCTTTTCTCGTTGGAGCCACTTGTTCGTGTGGGTTGAAGGTCCTTCACTAGGGACTTGAGGATGAGTGGATTTCCTTAGGTTTCAAGAGTGGATTTTGGGTGCCAGCTGAAGACACGAAGATCACTTCCTCTCTTGTGTCGCATCTGAACTGACAGAGCCACTTGGCCCTCTAGTATTCTGCTGCTAGCCACGACGCCAAGACACGCAAAGTGCCTGGAAGTCGAGGGTGGCCTTCAGGTGCTCGCTGCACCTGGGCCAGCTACTACTGCCCTGGTCACAGAGGCGCACTGACCTCTCCACTGCTTTTCCGGAGGGAAGCATGTCAGGAAGCCCAGGCTGCTGCTTCTCTGTAGTTACTCCAGGACACTGCCTGGTTGTACGTTGTTGATACCATAGGAAGCGCTGGGGTGGGAGAGGAATGAACCACTGCCAAAGTAAACCCAGGGGCTACGCGAGCTCTCTTTGATTCAGCATGCTATTTGTGGACCAGAATACATATTTATTCTTTATTTTCCCCAGTGAAACACAGTGTGCCTTGGGAAACAGATTAGTGCTTGCTTATTTTTCCGTGCTGTTTTTCATTGCGTACCTGGCAGTAAAGTGATGTTTGAAGCTAGCATGAGGTGGTTGTTTGTTGAACTGTATTTCTACCTGAGGGAAAAAAATTTAATGTCATGAAATTAATAACTACCATATGGATAGGGATTTTCTTTCTTTTTTAAAAAAGTTTTTTTAAGATTTATTTTTTTATTGTATATACAGTATTCTGCCTACATGCATGCCTGCAGGACAGAAGAGGGCACCAGATCTCATTACAGATGGTTGTAAGCCACCATGTGGTTGCTAGGAATTGAACTCAGAACCTTTAGATGAGCAGGCAGTGCTCTTAACCACTGAGCCATCTCTCCAGCCCTGATTTTCTTTCTTCCAAGCAAGCAAACAGTTAAAAAAAAAAAGAGCCCAGAATGGCTGAGGTGACAGGACACCTGTTGGCACCTGGAAGGGGTGATGGAGCCTCAAGTAGTCCTGATCCAGAGTGTGAGTGATGCCTCCAAGCCTGGCAATCCTCTTGGCTTCCTGATGCTGTGTGATGTGCGCAGGTTCACCTCTGGAAAGAGCAGGTGCAGGCACAGGCGGCAGCTCCCATTCTTCTGCGAAATAAACACTGAGGGTCTTGTGATATGCCAAGAGCTCTTCTAGAGACTCAGAAGAACTGTCTTTAATCCCATGGATTTTGAATCCTAGGAGGCTGATAATGAAGGCTAACAGAGGGAGGTGGATCCCAGGACACATTGGGTCCATTGGGCTGAGAGGTTCATAAGAAGGAACAGTAGGGATAAGGACCAGAGTGTGATAAAGGGTGAGCATTCTGTAACGGGCCATTGCCAGAGACCCAGGAAGGGAATGAGCTGCAGGGCCATGTGAGGGTGGAGAATCCCAGGAAGAAGCAGGAAGCTGGAGGCTCAGCCTGATGGAGCAGGGTTTGGCAGCTGGAGGCCAGGATGCCATGTGGGATGATGTTTTGAGAGAGGTCATCACGGAGGCCCCAGGTCACCACGGTCACTTGGCTAGTGGAGTGGAGTGAAGCCGTATACCCTGCTAAAGGCACTTCTTTCTCCTTGACCCCACAACCAGGTGAGGCATCCGGAAACACAGTCAAGGCCCTGGCAGGTGAACATGCCATCTTTTTTTTCCAGTAAAGTAGAGCAGACAACATACATGAAGGGCACACAACAGAGGGGTGTCTAGGGGCAATCCGGTGGGGAAGGCAGGTATTCCTTTTCGAGGTCCCCTTACTTTATACCATATCCCTTCCTGAATGTCAAGGGACTCACAGAATCTGAGGGGAGGACTACCATGCTCCTCAGAGATACCCACGTCTTAATTTTCACCCTAAGGATGTGTGATTTGGCCTCAGGGACTCTGCGATGGGATGAAAGACATTGTTTTGGAGAACTGATCCTGGGTTGTGTGTGGATGCCAGATAATCATGAGGGCTTTTTCTGGGGGGAGGCAGCAGGGCTAGATCACAGGAGAGGAGGATGATTAATTCCATACCAGCCTGGGGCTGTATACTGATTCTCTCCCAGGCCTCTAGAAAGAACGAGCCTTGCTCACACTTGACTACAGCCTTGGTCTTCCTGAACTCTGAATGGACTTGGGGTTCTTTAAGCCCTCCATAATGTGTTATAGGGGCCCTGGGTTTGACAATGAAGAAGATATTGGTCTCACCCTCTCTGTTGTTGAGGACTCTGGATGGCCCTAGCATTGATGCTCAGAAGACATCCATGCACAAAGAGGAGAGAACAGAGCTGAGAAGCCAGACAAAACAATTCAAGTGTAGGTGATTGGCTCAGTCTGTTTTTAATTTGTTTAGGTTTTTTTTAATTTATTTTTTTATTTTGTTTTTGAGACAGGATCTCACTATGTAGCCCTGACTGTCCTAGAACTCATTGTGTAAACCAGATTGGCCTCAAACTCACAAAGGTCCACTCCTCCCCACCCCCTGCCTCTCTGGTGCTGGAATTAAAGGAATGAACCACCACCTCTGGCAACTTGCTCAGTCTTGAAGGCCATCTTGTACCTACCTGTCTTGGGTCTCCTGAGATGGCCCTGTCCAGCGTTCTACCCTATGAGCTTAAGTTTCTCTCTCTCTCTCTCTCTCTCTCTCTCTGTGTGTGTGTGTGTGTGTGTGTGCGTGTGTGTGTGTGTGTGTGTGTGTGTGTGCGTGAGTGATTTGGGTACTTTGGTGCACATGTATGTACAGATGCAAATGTGCACTTTTTGCATGTGTAGGTCAGAAGGTGTCACATCAGTCCTCAGATACATTCCACATTTTGTTTGAGACAAGACTTCTCTTTGTTCTGGAATTTTATGACATAGTCCTGGCTGGCTGCCTGCAAGCTCCCAGGGATCTACTGCCTCCACTTTCCATATCGCCACCACTGAGATTTACATGCACACCCTTTCTGCGAGGATACTGGGGATCTGAACTCAGGTCCCTATGGCCTCAGGTGAGCTCTTTGTAGGCTGAGCTGTCCCTCCAGCTCTGTCCCTTCAGTTTCTTTCAAGTATTTCTCTTACTTGCAACAAAAAAAGCAGGTTTACTGGGAGTCATGATCTCGTCTTCTTTTTAATCCAAGTGTCATGTCACATGACACCCCTGCAAAATGCACACCTCGTTTTCACTCTGTTCTGTCTATCCTTGCAGACATCACCTCATTCCCACCCTAGTGGCCTGGAATGACGCACGGACTTTCCGGTCCATGAGGGGCTGGAGTGGGCGGTAGTTGTTCATCATTGCCTCTTCTTCCTCGCCACGTCCAGAAAACAAGAGAGTGCGGAATGCCGCCAGCTGGAATAGAGGGCAGCCAGAGTGAGCTGATGCCAGCCCGGAGGGAGACGGGTGCCAGGTGTCCCTCCCAGAACGTCCGTTAGCATCACTGTAGCTGCCATCTTGTTGGGACTGGAGAGCGCACAGTCATGACAGAGCCCCAGTAGCCCCATAGAAAGGCCACAGAAGGGTGCTGGGGCCCAGCCGACAGCCAGTACCAACTTGTCAGCCACGGAATGGTCCACATAGGTAGGGAAGGAGTCCTTTGTGTGCCATGTGCCATGATAAACAACTCCCCCCCACCCACTGAACTCCTGATGAGATGGGCAAGAACTCAGGTCCAAGTTGGTATCACTTTTGTTCTTACACGGACTTTCCCAGGCACACTAGCTACGTGTCATTAGGATAATGGCCACACCTGGACCTCATGGAAGATGATGTTTGCTAGCTCCATCAACACCCCAAGTGTGATCACGGGGCCTTGTACTCAAGGACTCTTACACAAACGGAAAATCCTTCTAGCCATTCAGGAACATCTGAAATGTGCCAGTGGGGCTGGGGAGGTGGTTCAATCAGTAAAGTGCTCGCCTTGAGTTTGAGCCTCAGGATGCGTGTGAAAAAAAAGGCTGGCATGATGGTGGTGCTAGTGCAATCTCAGCTCTCAGGGATGGGGAGACAGGTCCTGGGACTAGTCAGCCAGCCCAGCCTAATGCATGAGGTTCAGGCCAATGAGACAGCCTATCTCAAAACACAAGGTGAGTGGTTCCTGAGGTGTGACTTCAGACCTCCACTGCACATGCAAGAGATGTGCCAGAGGATGGAGTCTGGTGATGCCCTGCCACGACACCTTGATGAAGAGGGAGGTAAAAGTGACCTCCTTTGGGACTGTGACGCAGCTGCGGCGCTCACCTGGCTTGGAGCCACCTCAATGGGCATCTTCTGGATAATCCAGGTGACTGACTCAGCTAGGGGTGGGGTGGTGAGGGAGCCAGGGTAGGTCCAGTAATCCCGGCAGGCAGGCAGCAGAGAAGACGGGTCAAAGGGGCCCATGGCCACCTGTGTATCCTGAGAACAAGAATCGCAGCCCTATCAGGGGTTCAGCATAAGAAGGCCAGGAAGAAGTCGAGTGCCTCTGCATCTTCCCATGGCTCTGATGGCCAAACAATGACTACAGGGCCACCATTGTTGTACGTGAAAACAGAAAGAAAAGATGATTCATCTTTACAAGAAAGGGATTCCTACCAAATAGTTATATTTCTCTTTAAAGTTATGCCTTTATATGTACCTTGGCTGGGAAGATATATATATATATATATGGCCCTTTCTGCCATTTTTCAAGTGTGCAATTTGGGGGTATTAAGGACATTCACATCATGTAGCCATTACCCACATTTATCTCCAGAACTTTCTCTGCCTCACTAAACACTGACTCCCATTTTTCCCTGATCTCTGGAAACCACAGTCTATTTTCTGACTTTAAACCTGGAGACCCGTGGACGTCAATGTGTCTCCTTCACACGGCCCTGACTGGCCTCGAACTCACAGAGATCTGGGATTAAAGACCTGTGCGTTCACAAATGGCTTTGCAGCAGTTGTCTTCATACATGACTTACTTCAATGGACATTGTGTCCTTAGGGTCTACCCAAGGCACAGCAAGTGTTAGAACAACCATTCTTCCTGACTTTCTTTCTCTCCCCACTTTTGCTTGCTTGTTATGAGTATTTTGTTTTGTTTTGTTTTGTTTTGAGATAGGGTGTCTCTATGTAGCCATGGCTGTCCTGTAACTCACTCTGTGGATCAAACTGACTTTGAACTCAAAGATTCGCTTGCTTCTGCCTCCAATCTGAGTGCTGGGTTTAAAGACGCAAGGCACAACACTCGGCTGAGACAGGGTCTTAAGGAGCCCAGGGTGTCTTCAAAATCTCTGTTAGGCAAGGATAATTTTGAACTCCTGATCCTCCTGCCTCCACCTCCTGAGTGCTAAGATTACCGATGTGAGCCAGGATGTTCTGTGTGTCCTTCTGTGTTATGGCCTGATGAAAAGCGTCCACCATGTGGTTAGCCCGTGTTTCATTTGCATTCACCCACGTTGGACGCTTGGCCTGCTCCCCCCTTTTGGTCTTAAAGAATACTTCCGGAATGGGATGGGGTGGGAGCTGTTTGCTTCATGGCTAGTTTCAGTTATCAGGGTCTATATCCATATCCGAGATTGCTGGATCAGATGGACATTTTTGTTTTTAATTTAAGGACCCAAAACCATGTGTTTTCAACAGTGGCTGCATTGACCAATCTATTAGTTTCAAAACAACTGCCTGTCTCTCTCAAGTAGCCTGACTCTGAAACTGTACGTGCTGCGGACCCTCCCCCACCCAACCCCACGTTCTTCTCTCTCACAGGGAGCAAGTGGTTGGCCCCACAGCTGCTCAATATCTCTGCCCTCCTCTTAAGACAGCTGGAGTCAGCCTGGCCTCTGCCTCAGGCCTCATGTTCCCAGTTGATGTTTGCTTGCTTCCTGGGTTTCATAAAGCCTTTCTGAGCTCTCATGGGATGTCACCGTCTGTTTGCTCATTCATGCACACATGCGTGTATTCACTAGTGTTTTCTGAGCCCCTGTGAGCCTAGCTTTGCCTTGGGTGTCAAGGGTACAGATGCAGAAAAGTGGATAGGACTATTCCCTTCTGTGGAGCTCACACAGAATAAATAAGCATCAGCACTTTGCACTGGGGACTTTGTGATGGAGAAAATTAGCAAATTAGGGGAGCAGGGTGAGATGGGAGGCAGTGGGTATTTTGACAGGCATGGTCCCAGAGGCCTAGTAGGGTGACATCTGAGGAAAGACACAGAAAGGCACCAAGGAACAGTCTGTGATGTGTATCTATCTGTTGCAAATGTCCTGAGGCAGAAGCAGTTAGACGGACCTGAGGAACACCAAAAATGTGGTGTGGTCACAATTAGTGACTGAAGTACAAAAGCAAAGAGCGCTGGAGGGATGGCTCAGTCAGGACAGAGCTTGCCTTGCAAGCATGAGGCCCTGAGCTCTACCCTCAGAACACGCGTGAAAAAGCTGGGCAGGGTGGTGTATGCTCATGCAATCCCAGCTAGCACTGGGGAAGTGGAGACAGGCATCTCCCTGGGGCTCGCTGTCCAGCCAGCCAGCCTCACCTGCTCTGTGAACTCTAGGACACCGACTCTTCCTCCAAAACTAAGGTGGGAAGTTGGCACCTAAGGAACAGCACCCAAGGCCTCCACATACACGTGCATACACACAAAGTCAATACCAGAAGAGGTGACAGAGGAGGAAAACCAGCAGAGTGGGACGCCTTGCTTCAGCCGGGGACTGGGGATTGCTATAAAAATCCACCTTGGCAGCAGGAGCGCCAGCTGCTCACTGCCTGGATTTGATCATCCTATGAAGATATCACCACTCAAGGGTCCAGAGACTGAGGTCCCTCCTCCCCATGAGCCTCCATGGCCTAGTGGTCCCTAGGGTCCTCAAACAAGCAGGTCCGGGACAGCGACTTCCGCATTGGTGAGGGTGAGAGACAGAGGAAATGAACCCAGTCAAGATCCTTTAGACAGCAATACTGAGTACTATGCAGGGTGTCAGGGATCCTGCTGATTAAGTCCCTAGCTCGGTCTAGGTCCCAGACTCCAGCTAGCCCATCCTGCCTGACCAAGGACATTGTATTCTCGGCTGGGGAACCACAAGGGAGTATCCAGAGCCGCAGCAAACCATCCTCATGGATGGGCATACTGAACAGACACAGATGAGCCACAGAGCTGGGATTGGAGCCCAAGGCCACCTGACCGCCACCTCCTCCATCCCTCTCCCATCCTCCCTAGAGTCACCATGCTTCAAGCCTTTTAAAGTCTGACAAGCTCCCCAAGGTAGGAACACTCTTTGAGTCCATCTTAGACAGCTCTGAGTTTAGCGATGCTGTTGGAGACATCCCGTTGTGGGCCACAGCCCCACCCACCCACCCACCCCGTCACAACAGTAGATGAGCCTATGTGAGCCATCTGGACTCTTCAGTCACACCACAACTGGACCCGGACCCAACCCATTTACTTAAGACCAACACTGTGCCTATCTCACTTCCATCTGGATAACAAGGCCCTCAAATATCCACTCTCAATATCCAAATCTCATAAATAGGGAAATTGGGGCTCTGAGAGGTTAAGTAACTGGCTCAAAGCCACAGTTTCCTGGCAGATCCAGGGTCTTGGACCCAAGATATCTTTTTTTTTTTTTCTCGAGACAGGGTTTCTCTGTGGCTTTGGAGTCTGTCCTGGAACTAGCTCTTGTAGACCAGACTGGCCTCGAACTCACAGAGATCCGCCTGCCTCTGTCTCCTGAGTGCTGGGATTAAAGGCATGCACCACCACAGCCTGGCTTGACTGAGGATATTCTCCACACACCCCAAACTCCTAGAAGTCTTAAACTTGCAGACGGAGAGCCACAAACAAGAGGTCCTTGAGTGTCTTCCACTTCTTAGCTTGAGGAGGCCTCCTTGACTGGGACTTTCATGTCTTAAAGTCCTTTTATGTCCTAGAGTCAGTGGGTTATTTTCAGGGGACTTAGCATGATTTGGGCTAGAACTACGTCCCAAACCCCACGTCTCGCCTGTGGTCAGCCTATAGGGAAAAGTAGCTCCAGAACCTTCCAAGGAAGGAAAACAGACCCCTGAGTAAACAACACTCCCCAGACAGCTCCTTTCTTTCCCACCCTCGTGGGAGGCAGAGGCCAGCTGGGAAAACATCCCGCCTTCCAGCTTTGCTCTGGCTGTGGACCAGCAAGGAAGAGGGTGAGGAGCTGGGCGCCTGGTACCTTGGCCTTGAGGTGTTCCTGAACGGGTGGACAGAACAGTGGAGGTAGGGGATCTGTCTCCATCCCAGGGGGCATCTGAACCTCAACATCAAGAGAAGGCAAGAGGCAGATCAAACATTCCTGTGAGCTTTGAGGAAGGGGCGGCCACGCTTTCCTGCAGGGCAGCTCTGACCATTGTTAAGACAGGTGGAAGCCTCCTCTGTCCCCATGTCCCTATGTCCCCAATGGCCACCTTGCTTCCCTTTGTCTCAGAATTCTTTGTTGTGGTACTGAATAAATAAACCTATCCCTTTGGAATTTCCATTTTCCCATCAAAGTCCTTTCTGAGTTCTTCTTAAAGAAAAGTGACACCATTACTCTGTCATTTTCTTAAGATGGCCTAACATACCAAGGCATACAAAGAATGCCCAGCTACCTTCAGAGTGAACTGGGGCCCTGCCACCAGCCTGTGCATCACCCAGGCTGTCCCTTCCTCTCCCTAGGTTTGCTCTGTCCTTGGTCTCTGTTAAACTCTTTCTCCAGGGTGTGCTGGCGGTGCGCTGGCCTGTGTTTGCACACGCAGCAGATAGACACTTCTGTCTGTTTTACCAGATATTATCACTTCTGGACATCACATCTGAGCAAAGCAAGAATAATTAGGATTCCCTGGGTGACCGGACTTGGGGGAGTCCCAAGGAGCCCAGTACCCTTGTCTCACTGAGGGGGAGATTGGCAGTAATAGACGGAACGTAAGTCACTCCTCCTCCTGAGACAGGTTTTCAAGTATCCCAGGGATGACCTTGAACTTCTGATTTTCCTGCTTCCACTCCCCAATATTGCAGCTGTCTCCTGCCACACCCAGTTTATGTCGGTGCTGGGAGTTGAACCCAGGGCTTCACACATGCTCAGTGAGCTCTCTACCGACTGAGCTACATCTGAGTCCTCTTTCTTGTTTGTTTTTAAAGGCTCTCATCCTGTAACCCAGGCTAGCCTGGAACTCATTATGTAGTCCAGGTTGGCTTTGAACTTTTGACAATCCTCTTGTCTCAGCCTGTCCAAGTGCTGGAATTATAGGCATCTGCATCACTCTCAGGGCTTGGCGGGAAAGCTTCCAAATTTAGCTCGTGACAAGAGCCTTAGGACTGGCCCTTCACTTCTCTTCCTAGGACCGGGTCTTACCCCTCTGCCAAACACTAAATTTTCCTGAGTCGTTGCTCTGGCAACTTCAGTGCCCGCTTTGCTGGTTTCATGCTTCTTACCTTGTGTTTCACGTCTGGCAAGAGGTCCACCAGCCTCTGCAGAGTCTTATGCCGGGCCCCGAGCTGCACAGTACAGACACAAGCGTTAGCCTGGGAGGCAGCAGACAGAGGAAACACACCTTGCTTCCAGGGGACAGTGTGCAAAAGACTATTTTCTTGTGTTTGTTTGCTTTGTCGTTTTTCCACATAGCATTCTTATTGATTGATTCTCTGGGAATTTCACACCATGTACCCCAATCACAATCCTTTCCTGGTCCTTCCATGTCCACCCCCCCTTGTGATCTCCCTCCCCAAAATAATGATGATGATGATGATGATGATGATGATGATGATGATACAAGTTTTCTTCGTGTTATCTGTATACTCACTGGAGCATGGTCACATTCTCAGTGGCCCGCCCCTTAAATAGAACTGAGTCCTTTCTCTCCCACCGCTCCTCCAGAAGCGATCAATTGTGGAGAGCTACTCTTCAGCATCTCTGTCACACTTTTGAAGTGTTCTCTTCAGTGGCTTACTATCTAGACTTTTACTTTGGGGTGTGGGGGTGGGATTGTCACAGAAGCCTTCCAGGTCCCTCCCTGCAAAAGGCCATTCTTGATGACCAAATGCAGGCATTCTCAGCGGGAGAGTCTTGCCCAGCAGACGTTACCTTCAGAAACACGCCGATCACCGCCAGCCCATTCTCCCCCACAGTGGCTTCCTTGTAATTTTCATATTTCACGGGATTCCAGTGAACCAAATGGAGCTGAAACAAAGAATGTTAATGTGTCGTAATACAGCAGAAACAGCAGTCACGCCACTCTGTGCAGCACACCCTCGGGTCACAACTATGTCACGTCACTACATAAAGTGCTGGTGGCCACAGGTGCCAAGAGCTTCGCAGCGAGGGAGAAGACTTGCTTTAGTTTCTCTTCCTGCGGCTGGGAGACAACACCCTAACAGAAGCAACTGAAAAGAGAAAGGGTTTATTTCAGTTCATGATTCAAGGTTATTGTCCACCGGTGGGGAAGTCAAGGCAGCAGGAGCTTGCGACAACTGGTCACATCATGCCCACAATCAGAAGAGGGGATCAGTGCACGCGTTTCTATCACCTCTTCCCACTCACACAGCCTGGACCCTGCCCCAGGGCATGTTCCCTCCCACAGTCCAGAAGACTTGTGATGGTTTGCATGAGAATGTCCCGCATGGGCTCAGGTATTTGGACACTTGGTCCCTAGTGGGTGGTGCTGCTTGGGGAGGTTTAAGAGGGTGTTCTTGTTAGAAGAAGTGGGGAGTGTGTCATTGGAGGAGAGTTTAAAGACCATTTCCAATTTGCTCTTGCTGCTTCATGCTTGTGTTTAAAGATGTGAACTTTCAGCTTCTGTTCCTGAGGCTCTGCCTGCCACTTGCTATCATGACCTTCCTGTAATCATAGCCCCCCAATAAGCCCTTCCTTTTATAATTGACTTGGTCATGTTGGTTTTTTTTGTTTTGTTTTGTTATTGTTTTTTTTTTTTTGAGAAAGGATTTCACTGTGTAGCCCTGGTTGTCTTAGAACTTGCTCTGTAGACTAGGTTGACCTTGAACTCAGAGACCCACAGGCCCCTGCCTCTGGATACTGGTATTAAAGGTGTGCGCCACCAAAGGTGGCGGTCATGGTGTTTTATTGCAGGAACAGAAAACTGATGAAGACAGAGGTCTTCTCATATTAATGAGCATAATCAAAAGAATCCCTTGCCAACTTAACAGTCACCAGTAACCATCCCAAGTCTTTTGAGTTGGGAAGACAGAAATGAGATTTTTTGATCACTTGTGTCTGAGTCACTTGGAACAAGGATCACCAGAAAAGACACAGGACTGTCAACTTTGGGTTTCTCAGTGAGGTAAATCCTCAGTACGCTGCTGGCACCTGACCTTGAACTCTGCCTAGTCTTTATTTTGTAATTCTCCCATTTCCTGGATGTGGGATTATGGACTTCACAGAGTGACTTTTATTTTTGCAAGAGGGTGGGAATGGACGGAGGGATAAGAGGGAAGAGGGAGATGACCTTGACTTCTGGGAATCATGGGCCCTGACTGGAAATTGTAGTCTTAATACTGTGGCTTCACCCAGGGGAGTCTGAGTATGTATCCACTTGTTCCTTCTCACCCACAGAGTCTACATCTGTTGAACTAACAACAGACAAACTGTTTGGAATAAAAATGCTGTGTCTGTGCTTTCCTTGATTTTCTTGAAATGAAACAAATAGCAAAAGCATGTGGTGCTCACAGTGCGCTCGTGACCTAGAGGTGAGGATGGTGGACTCAGGATGTGTGTGGGTTCCATGCAAATATGATAGCTTTATCAGAAGGCGTTCCAGAGTCCCTTGGATACAGCAGGGACACATGTGTCCCCTAAGCCCAAGGCTGTGGTAGAGGCATTTTTAACTGTGCCCAACCATGAGTCCTCAGGGACAAGGACCAGCAAGTCCTTGGCATCATGGTCAGCAAGTTCTGCCTGTTGCCATCCAAGACTCTGCTGGAAACTCTGGGTCCTCACTCCCAGGAAGAATGGATGCTCCTGGCATGGAATCTGGAGTCTAGGACCAGCAGGGTGGACTTGCCCTGTCTACTTGAGACTTCCTAGACGGAGCCCTCATTTCCATCAGATCTCTTGGTCTGCAGACCTCTGGCCTCCATTTGTACTGGGCCTGCCTTCCTTCCTCCCTCCTCACCTCCACGTGGTCACAGGGATGGTCTGAGTGTGAACCAGGGAGGCTGGAGAGGGCCCAGGACCTCTCATTTTAATCAGCTATATTTCAACCACAGGGGCCTTCAGTAGACAAGTCTCTGCACAGAAACAAGGTCGCAGCTAGAGAGCTGTGAGGAAGGATTACTAATGGGTGAGGGAGAGACACTGTATGCCCTCTAGAGGCAGTGTTTGCCAGTTCGGAATGAACAAGAACTGGGCATCATCAGCGGCTTTGACTCTGGTTCACTTCTATGACCAGAAGATGACGAAATGGAAAGTCAATATGTTGAAAAGGCAAGCGGAGGAAGGCAGAGGGATGGGGGTGTGTGTGCAGAGATGAGAGGGACAGCAGAGGCAACACCTAGAGAGGAGGGGTAGACGGAGGACTGACAATGTGAAAAAGGCAAGTTGCCCCTTCCAGAGCTGAGATGGAAACCCCATAGTTTGCCATCACATGGGTCTCTCCATTTCTCTGTGCGTTGGAAATCTTTCGTGTTGGGCGGTTTCCAGGCACTGCCGATTGCCTGCCACAACTTCAGAACCAACGCCTAATGCTCTTTTCCTTAACTTCCTATGGTGGCCCCACTTTGGGATGCTGAAAATATGGCCTTTGAGAAGATGATCTCTGGCTGGGGGTGTGGCTCAAGGATGGGTGGCATCCCCAGCTCTGCAGAGGAGGAGGAGAAGTAGGTGGAGAGGTAAGGGGAAGAGGAGAAAAGGAGGAGGAGGGAGAGAAAGGAGAGGATGGGAAGGAAGAGGAAGTGGAGTTGAGGAAGGGGAGAGGAGATCCTATTGTGGAGGTTTTCATTCTAGGTGGACATGAGGCCACTAGTCCTTAAATGGAGCGAGCCCACAGCGGAGCACCAAGTTTCAGTGAGCTCTGTCTCTTCTGTCCACACCGACCGCACCTGCCCTCCACCCCAGGACAAGGCGGCCATGATTCAGCAGCTCAAGCTGCCCTTATTGTTCTAATTGGCACATAGGCAGCCCCAGGTCTCTGGAAATCCTTTAGGTCTGGGAACTTTGTGTGTGTGTGTGTGTGTGTGTGTGTGTGTGTGTGTGTGTGTGTGTGTGTGTGTTGGAATGGGGGGAGTGCTGATCACTATAGCAGGCCTGACATAGAGAGCACCCATATGTGTGCTATTTCTTGGCATTTACAAACCTCAGCTGGGTAGGCATGGCCATCCACCACGTGCTCCGAGCCCCATGCGTTCGCTGCTCCCCAGTGGAAGTGAAACTGCTTCAGCCTGTAGTGGTTTCCCAGTGGCCCACCGCTGATCCCTGCAAGCAAGAGAAGGGACACTGTGCCTGGGCCTTGCGTGGGCTCAACAGTGCCTACATGCGTGCGTGCGTGCATGCGTGAGGGTGTGCGTGCGTGCGTGCGTGCGTGCGTGCGTGCGTGTGTGTGTGTGTGTGTGTGTGTGTGTGTGTGTGTGTGGCGGGGGCGACAGAAACATTCTACCCCCAAGGGATTGGCCACCGAAACAGGGAGGTCTGTGAAAGGGTGAGTCTGGCCTGGGTTTGGCTCCCTAGGCCCGAGAGCGATGCCTACCACAGCAGGGGCCTAGT
This sequence comes from Ondatra zibethicus, assembly GCA_004026605.1. NCBI lineage: Eukaryota > Metazoa > Chordata > Mammalia > Rodentia > Cricetidae > Ondatra > Ondatra zibethicus. Next base: position 201,165 of record PVIU01000826.1, read on the forward strand.
AAACTCTAGGATAGGCAAAGACCACATCTGAGCACAGCCACTGGATGGCAGTAAGGATCTTGAGTCTCTGCAGATTGTGCCACACATAGACACAGGTGGGGTTTCTGAGATGTGCTAATCTTACAATGATTTCCAAGAGTTTCTTTTCTTTTCTTTTTTCTTTTTTTGGTTTTTTCAAGACAAGGTTTCTCTGTGGCTTTGGAGCCTATCCTGGAACTAGCTCTTGTAGACCAGGCTGGCCTCAAACTCACAGAGATCTGCCTGCCTCTGCCTCCCTAGTGCTGGGATTAAAGGTGTGCGCCACCACCGCCTGGCTAAGAGCGTCTTTTCATCTGAGACAGGGCCTCATGTAGCCCAGGGTGGCGCTGAACTTCGTATGTATCTGAGGCTGACTTTGAACTTCTGATCCTCTCACCTCTACCTCCTGAGTTCTGGGATTACAGCGGGGTGTCATTACATCTGCTTTTCTGCTGTCCTGGGGTTGGATGGAGACAAAGTCACTGCTGTTCAGTGTAGGGCTGGGAACCCATTTGATAAGCTCCAGGTGACTAATCACCTTTCTTCTGGCTGGTGACACATTTCCATTCAGCTGCCAGGCAGAAATCATGGAGCAACGCTGCTCCCCAGCTTCCTCTCGGGATCATGCTTAGGTGGCTTTTGTAGACAGCCCAGGACCATCTGCCCAGCAAACGGGACCACCCACAGTGGACTGGATCCTCCCACATCAGTTAGCCATCAAAGACATCCCCCTCAGCCAGGACCACAAGCCAATCTCATCTGAGCGACCCTTCTATTGACACTCTCTTCTAGGTGACTCTAGGCTGTGTCAAAGGCTGACCAGAATGGTGTAGGAGGGACTTCTGTTTGTGTATTGCTTTCATTGATTAAACAAAGAGACTGCGTTGGCCTTTTGATAGGGCAGCCCTTAGGTGGACAAAGTAGACAAAACAAAAGGCTGGGAGAGAGAAGGCAATGTAACAGACGCCATGATTCTCCTGGCCAAGACGGATACTGGATAGACTCATGCCGGTAAGCCACAGTCAAATGGCAATACACATTAATAAAAATGGGTTAATCAAGATGTGAGAGTTAGCCAATAAGAGGCTAGAACTAATAAGCCAGGCAGTAATTAAATAAATACAGTTTCAGTGTAATTATTTCAAACATAAGCTAACCGGACACCAAAAACACAGCCCTCTCCTCCTTACTACACCAGAACACAGAGTGGCAAACGGGGACAATGCCATGTTGGGCAGAAGATGCCATTGAACCCCGACTGCCACCTGCTGATGGAGTGTGCTTGCTTTTCCCTGTGGAAACAGCTTGCAACAGGTAGCACCACGCCACACACTAGGGACAGAGGTAGCTTGTGCTTCTGCCAGGGTCTGGACAGGCCCCAGGTTGGCACAATCTTACTATCTCCTTTCTCCAGAACAAGATGGTCACTTGAGAGTGTCATTGGTCTCATCCAGTTTTAAAATTTGTGTTGCTATCACCTAATTCCAGCTGGAGAGATGGCTCAGCACTTAAGAACACTGGCTGTTCTTCTAGAGGACCAGGAGTTCAATGCTTAGCACCCACACAGCAGCTCACAATCATCTATAACTTCATATTTGGGGGATCTGATGCCCTCTTCTGCCTCCATGGCCACCAGGCACACAAAAGGTGCATAGACACATATGTAGGCAATAACCCCATATACATAAAACAAAAATTTTTCAAAAATATGTAGATGGGGATCAAGAAATAAAGAGATGTCTCAGTCAGTAAAGTGCTTGCTTTGCAAACACTTTAATATCCGAGTCTGGGCAGGGTATAGTGGCACACGCCTTTAATCCCAGCACTTGGGAGGCAGAGGCAGGTGGATCTCTGTGAGTTCGAGACCAGCCTGGTCTATGAAGTGAGTTCCAAGACAGCCAAGACCATTATACAGAGAAACCGTGTCTCAAAAAACCAAACCAAACCAAACCAAACCAAACCAAACCAAACCAAAAAGCAAGGTAGATGGCTTCTGAGGAACAACACCTGATTCGAAGGAGTTATTCTCAGGCGTCTACATGTGCACAACACATTCACTGCTGAGTTATATCTGGAATTTTTTAATGGTTTTTTTCCATGATATTTATTGAGCTCTACATTTTTCTCTGCTCCCCTCCCTGCTTCTCCCCATTCAGCCCTCCCCCAAGGTCCCCATGCTCCCAAATTACTCAGGAGATCTTGTCTTTTTATACTTTCTACTTCCCACGTAGATTAGATCTATGTAAGTCTCTCTTAGTGTCCGCATTGTTGTCTAAGTTCTCTGGGATTGTGGTTTGTAGGCTTTCTTTGCTTTATGTTTAAAAACCACCAGAGCTCAATAAATATCATGGAAAAAAAATAAGGGAAGGCCAGACATGGTCATGCACACATTTAATCTCAGCACTCTGGAGGCAGAGGCAGGGAGATCTCTAAGAGTTCAAAGACAGCCTGGTCTACATAATGAGTTCAAGGCTGGCCGGGCCTACATAGGGACATCCTGTCTGGACAAAAGACAAGGGTGTTTGAAGAGAGAGTACTTGGTGGCCTGCCGAGAGGCTCAGTGGAAAGGCAATTGGGGTTTTAATGTCTGCCAGCAAAGGAAAGTGACCACGTAACTTGCACTGGCCAGGAAAGGCTCCAGGGAAGCAAAATCGTGGGAGAGAGGCCAGAAATCTGGGGATCTCTGGGACTCAGCGATTAGAGCGTTTTTGAGTCCAGTGCTCTGTGGCCATAGTGCAGCCTCATCATCCACGAGTGCACACACACTTGGGCCCTTTCAAGTTGGAACAGAAAACTCGCCTGCGTCAGTGTTTCTAAAATTAGCCCTGACAGCCAAGTGGCAAGTGTGCTTATTTCAGGACTGGGAAGGCATCCTTCACAGCTCTTTCCGCTGTCTGGGTCTGCAGGCACACGGGCTCTAGCTGGAACCCTTCTACAGAGATGATCCTGGCCTGCCTAGCTCTTTGTGCCTTCCAGCTTTGGTTTCCCTGTTCAACAGTAGAGTCCCAGTAAGGACTGAGTCCCACAGAAGGTATACTGTCCAGCCTGTAGGAAGCCTTCCAAGGAAACAGGACAATAGTCGTGCACATGTGTGTTTGGGGTAAGATAGCTGGGAACAAGTGTCCCTGGCCAAACCTCCATGTCCCATGTCCCAGTATTTTGTTTTCTGGTCTCCAGCTCTTCTTCTAGCTGTCAGAGGTGAACACTCAGCGCACACTGTGAGGTGACTGAATGACAAGCTATAGGCTGGACATTGTGTAGGGAACTGGGTATTTCCCAGGGGACAACTCTACAGGACAGGCGCTAGAAGGCCACCATTGAGATGAGGACACGGGGTGTCTCAGGCTTCTGTGACTGTGATGAACAGCACGAAAATAAACAATTTAGGGGGGAAAGGGTTTATTCCACTTCCGCATCATAGTCCATTGCTGAAGGAAGTCAGGACAGAAACTCAAACAGGGCAGAAACCTGGAGGCAGGAGCTGATGCAGAGGCCGTGGAGGAGCGCTGTTTACTCGTGCGCTCCATGGTTTGCTCAACATGCTTTCTTATAGAACCCAGGACCAGCAGCAGTCCAGGGTGTGGCCATGCCCACAATGGGCTGGGCCCTCCCACAGCTCTCCCACACCGTCATTCAAGAAAATGTACCAGGTCAATCTGGTGAAGGCATTTTCTCAATTGAGTTTCTCTCTGCTAAAAGGAGAGATGGTTATGTCAAGATGACACAAAACTAACCAGAAACTTAGGAGTCAAGGCACGTGTTCACATGACCTGTTGACCCCAGATCCTGGAAACACTTCAGCAATTGACTTTGGTTGTAGAGTTCAAAGCCAAGCACTGCTACTCTCCTTGGAGGTAAGGAACTTGAGAGAAGGCTAAAGAATCAGATAAAACGGGCTGGAGAGATGGCTCAGTGGTTAAGAGCACTGACTGCTCTTCCGGAGGTCCTGAGTTCAACTCCCAGCAACCCACATGGTGGCTCACAACCATCTGTAATGAGATCTGGTGCCCTCTTCTGGCCTGCAGGCATACATGGAGGCTGAACACTGTGTACATAATAAATAAATAAATCTTAAAAAAAAAGAATCAGATAAAACAATGTACAACTGGCTTTGCATAACGATAACACAGTGACTTATTTAAAAGAAGAGGCCAAGTCTTGAGAAACGGAGCTTTTTGCTCTCCATCCTCAGCCCCCAGACTGCTCACAGCATGGTTTGTCCACTGAGGCCTGACTACCCATCACCCTGTGTTCTCTGAGAGCAGGTACTTCTGAGATAATGGAGATAAAACTGGGCGATTACATCAGCCAGAGTCAGACTCTCCAAGTAAAACAACGAGTGACATTCAAGGCTAAGAGTGCCCAGCAATGGTTGATGGCCTCCGTTACAACAGCTACCTATTTGTAATTCCGGTCTTTCCCCAGGACGCAGTGGGCTTTTGGCAGGAACAACAGCTGCTTTAGGGCTTAAAATTAGCATAAAAGAAGCTTGGGAAACTTCTTGTTGGTCAGAACCAGGAACAGCAGAGGATCTTGCAAAGGGTAGCATGTTCCAGTGTCACCTCCGAATTTAACCAGTTGCCAACCTGTGAAGACCAAGGCCAAAGCTTCTCTGCTCCTGATCCTGTCTAGGTAAGGGCAAGCCACAGCTGGCCAACTGCTCTTGGCAGTGCTGAGCTCCACAGAACCCAGACTTGAACACCAGGCCAAGCTAAGATCAGCCGGAGCGTGGTTTTACTGAGGTGTTTTCTCTGTATCTCATAGGTGGTGATCTGTCTTACAGGAAAGGAGGAAGGCAAGATCCTTGGTGTCCCAAAGGACTTGTCATGCCACAGCCACTCACTGTTACTGTGACTACTGAGAATGTTACCCAGTAATGATATAATCAAGGTTACAGTTGAAGAACCAACCTGCCTCCATCTTAGGCTTAAAGTATGGCTCAGTGGTTAGGAGCACTGACTGGTCTTCCAGAGGACCTAGGTTCAATTCCCAGCATCCACATGGCAGCACACAACTGTTTGTAACTCCAGTTCCAGGGGATCTGACACCCTTATCCAGACATGCAAGCAAAACACCAATGCACATACTATAAAAAAATAAGTAAATTTAGAGATGTGTGTGTTGTAATTATGAAATAATAAACTTTTAAAAAAGTATCTTATAGTAAAGGCAAACTAGGTTCATTCCGGTTTATGATTAAACCTCTGTTTCTCAAGCAGTGAGCAATGCCCCACCTGTAACCTTAATTACAAATGGTTCTGAACAGACTGTTCCAGGAATGGCAATCATGTCTTTGTTTCAAAAGTTGTTTATAACCGTCTTGCAACTTTGTTTAAAAAAAAAAGTTAGATGGCCACCTAGGTTGTGATTACCTTGTTCTGATTGCTTGTTATGTTCTGCTCCCGTAATCCCACCTACTTCTCCCCATTTGGAAACCCGTTACCCCTGAGCTATAAAAACCTTGTCTTTCCACTTAAGGAAATGTTCACATCCTTAGTCATCAGAGAAATACAAATTAAAACAACTCTGAGATTCCATTTTACACCTGTAAGAATGGCCAAGATCAAAAACACTGATGACAGCTTATGCTGGACTGTGCTCAGCTATGTTCATAGCAGCTTTGTTTGTCATAGCCAGAACCTGGAAACAATCTAAATGCCCTCGATCGAAGAATGGATAAAAAAAAGTGGTATAATTTACACAATGGAGTACTACACAGCAGATAAAAATAACGACAGCTTGAATTTTGCAGGAAAATAGATGGAACTAGAAAACATTATTTTGAGTGAAGTAACCCAGACCCAGAAAGACAATTATTACATATACTCACTCATAGGTGGTTTTTAAACATAAAGCAAAGAAAACCAGCTTACAAACCACAATCCCAGAGAACCTAGACAACAATGATGACCCTAAGAGAGACATACATAGATCTAATCTACGTGGGAAGTATAAAAAGACAAGATCTCCTGAGTAAATTGGAAGCATGGGGACCTTGGGGGGGGGTTGAAGGGGAGGGGAGAGGCAGGGAGGGAAGCAAGAAAAATGTAGAGCTCAATAAAAATCAATAAAAGAAGAAAAAAAAACCCTTGTCTTTCTCATTATCTAATGCTGACTTTTTGAACCTCACCTTAGGAGGTGGCAGCTAGTGTGCACGAATCAAAAAGCTTGCTTTAATTAATTACTTGCTCTAATTAATTTGGCCATGATGATTTGGGTTGATAGTCTGTCTCCTCCCATCTTTGGGATTAACACAGCACCTGAAAGAGACCCTTTCTCCCAAGGTAGGACCTTCCTTTAAAGACTTCGGCAGACATGGCTTCAGAAAAGAACGCGTTAAGAACCAGGCATGGTGGCACACACCTGCAACCCCAGTTCTCAGGAGGCTGAGGCAGAGGGGTAATCTTGAGTGTGAGTCTGGCATGGGTTACATACTGAGTCCCTGTCAAAACCAAAGAAGGAGGCAAAGCAGAAAGGATGGAAGGCAGGCAGGTAGGAAGGAAGAAGCCAGCATCCATTAGAAGGGAGCCCTCCAAGCACTTCTCTCTCCTCGACTTCATGTAGCATCTTGAACTCACCAACCCACACCCCACTGGTCAGACTCAGGGGTCCCTGGGAGTCTTCTCTCTACTGGAGATGCTTCCAGCAGGCCCCTCACCTAGCTAGGATCTGGGTCTGTTGGAAGACATTGCAGTGACCAGCGATACCAGGAAGGATTTCTTTCTCTTTTTTTTAAATATGAATTTATTTATCTATTTTACATTTCAGCTGCAGTTTCCCCTCCCTCCTCTCCTACCAGTCCATCCTCCACTCTCCTCCCTTTCTGTTTAGGAAAGCACAGGTCTCCTATGAGTATCAATAAAACATGGCATATTGAGTTGCAGTAAGACTAAGCACCTCCCCTGTAATGAGGCTGGGCAAGGAGATCCAGTATGGTGAGTAGGGTCCCAAAAGCCAGTAAAAGAGTGGAAGACAGTCCCTGTTCCCACTGTTGGGAGTCCCACAAGAGGACCAAACTACACAACTATAACAGTAACCGTAACCTGCAAAGGGCTCAAATCAGTCCCATGCAGGCTCCCTGGTTGTCAGTTCAGTCTCTGTGAGGCCCTATGAGCCCAGGTTAGTTGATTCTGTGAGCTTTCTTGTGATGTCCTTGACCCCTCTGGCTCCTACAATCCTTTCTCCTCCTCTTCTTCAGGATTCCCGGAACCCCACCTAATGTTTGTCTGTGGTTCTGCATCTGTTTCCATCAGTTGCTGGAGGAATCCTCTCTGATGACAGTTGGGCTGAGCACCAGTCTGATCACAGAGATAAGGAAGGAGTTCTTGCTGCTGTTCTCACTGCTCTGTCTCCAGGTCACCTGTCCAGGTAGGAGCCTTGCTTTACCTGGGTGCTTCACGCTTTCTTTCAGTTTATTCTAACAGGCAGGCTCTTTCTCTGACATGCAACTGGTGACCCCTGGTGGACAGAAGTGAAATCTATGAACTTCAAACTCCCAGACACGTGGCCTGGGAGCCTGGTCTGTGGTGGCCAATGGTAGCACCCTCGGACATGGGCTCTCAAGAATAAAGCTGTCTAGGGTTTCTTGGCTTTGGTGACATGTAGTGGAATATTAGTTTAAGATGTGTTACGTTTGTTTATGCTGTGGAATATTTGTTTAATGATGCAAAGATGTGTTAACATTCTTTCATGTTGTATTTGGTTAACTCTGTAAACCTGGTGTTCTTTTGCCTGGCTAAAACAACTGATCAGTCGAGTAAAGAGCTGAACAGCCGATAGTTAGGCAGGAGAGTGAAATAGGTGGGGCTGGTGGGCAGAGAGAATAAATAGGAGAAGAAATCTAGGGAAGAGAGGAATGAGAAAAGGATATGGAAATGGGGATACCAGGGGCCAGCTACCCAGTCAGCTGCAGAGTAAGAAGGAAAGAAAGATAGGATAAAGAAAGGTTAAAAGCCTAGAGGCAAAATGTAGTTTAAGAGAAATGGGATAATTTAAGCTAGAAAAGCTAACTAGAGTCAGGTGGTGGTAGTGCTTGCCTTTAATCCACTCGGGAGGCAGATCTCTGTGAGTTTGAGGCCCACCTGGTCTATAAGAGCGAGTTCCAGGACAGTTAGGGCTGTTACACAGAGAAACCCTGTCTCAAAAAACAAAACAAAACAAAACAAAACCAAAAAACAAACAAAAAAAAAAAAGAAAAAGATAAGAAAAGCTAACTAGGAGCAAGGCAAGCCAAGGCTGGGCATTCATAAGCAAGACTAAGTAAGTCTCCATGTATTTATTTGGGAGCTGAGTGACAGTCTCCCAAAGGAGAAAATAAAAACAACTATAATGACGACTATCTGATGTGGGATGTCCTTCTGTATACTTTTATTGGTCGATGAATAAAGCTGTTTTGGTCAATGGCTTAGTAGAGTAAAGGCAGGTGGGAAATCCAAACTCAGAGAAAGAGAGTAGGCGGAGTCAAAGAAATGTCATGCAGCTGCTGAAGGAGGATGCAAGAACTCATTAGGTAAGCCACAGCCTCGCGGTGATGCACAGATCAATAGAAATGGGTTAATTTAAGATGTAAGAGTTAGTTAATAAGAAGCCCGAGCTAATAGGCCAAACAGTGTTGTAACTAATATAGCTTCTGTGTGATTATTTGGGTCTGGGAAGTCAGGAAATTAACACACAGTCTCCATCAACAACTAAGGCCTTGGTGGACTATAGAGATGTTATGGGAATTTTTACAGGCAAAGCTTGGATCCTGGCAGCCCCAACAAGCTAGACTCAGTCTCTCATCCCAATATCTTTCTTAAAGAGACAGGTAATAGTGAAAAGCAAAGAAAGGGGATTTATTCAATGTAGCCACATTGGGAAGAGGAAGAAATACAGAGGTCCAAAAACTACCCTCAGGTCCATCCCTGGGGTCCTAACAGGAGATTTGGGGTTAAATTCAGGGTAAAGGATATGTATAACTAAGCAGACCTAGTCAAGGTGTGGTCCCACCCAACAGCGACCCTTTACTGTCTCAGTTTAGTCTCTCTAGATGGGGCCTCACACAACTGTCAGAACCATCCCGGGAGGTGAAGGAATCCTCTGCCCGACACCAGGATTCAGCCTTTCTGTTCCACTGTGAATTCCTGGGGGGAAATATATTTCTTTGAGGCCCATTGTTTCCATATTCTGATAACTGAAGCATCTCTTTCTGCTGTTTTCTTTCTGGCCAGGACTGTAACAGAGTGACCTCAGTTCATGTCAGCAATTCGGGGTGTCACTGTTACACAGGTGCTTGAACTGACTGTATGGGTCTTAGTAATCAAGTTCTCTATAGTCAGAGAAAGCCCCCTTGAGCTCCTGGCTAGTGTCTGCTTCCTGCATCTTGGCATTCCCTCTGTTGGATAGCCTTGCAGAGGGCATGAAGCCAACACTTGGCTGCAACTGCAGTGGGCGAAGAGGTCCTATACTGAATGCTTAATCCTTTGGCGGGGTTCCAAGTGGCCTCATTTTCAATCCCTCCTTCCAGTTCCATGGAGCCGGTGTGCAACTTCAGCAACGGAGAAGAGGGTTGACCAGAAGGCTGACTGGCCTCTCACACCCCTGATTGATAAGTAGATGGAGGCACACTCTGCTTTTTCTGCTCCCCAAGGCCCAGCTTGCTGCTCTAATCCCATCTCATGCTCCCCTCCACCGGGAAGCTTTCATGGGGTGCTGTCTCATGTACGGCTTAATGAGCATTAAGGCCTGGTTGCTATGTCTTGTGTGACACCCTGCCCCCACACCCTCTGTCTTCATCCTATTCTCCCTACAGCCTCTCTGTTGCCTCCCTTGGCAAAGCCTTTAGTCCAGGGGTCTTCAGACATTCACAGGCTCGATCTGCTTCTGTAATTCATTGCCCTGGCAATGACAACCTATAAGAGACTACATCCCTTACCTTCTGCAACAGTTCCTGGTGCCTTCTTTGACTCCCTGGGCAACTGTTCTATGCCCCCTGCAGGTATGTGACCACAGTTGCTGGCACTGATGGTGAAACTGAGACCCAGAGAATCACACTTTACATAAAATGGCTTCCATACCATGTGCCCCCCCCATACCCCAATTTAACTGTCTTCTCAGGAGAGGCCTCTGTCTTCCCTCCTTTTCGCTCAGTTTTTGTTTGTTGTCTGTTATTTTTGTTTTGTTTTGTTTTAAATGGAAGAGCCATTTCTTGATTCTGACTGGAAACTTTTTTGGTGGTGTCATCCCCTCCCCGCTCCTCCCTTCCTCGCTTCCCGGTGTTTTCCACCCCCTCTTCCTGATTTCCAATGGAGGTGACTGAAGAAGACAAGAAAATTTGGAAAGTGGGAACTTGAGCCCAGCCAGGGAAGCCACAGGGGGGACACAGCAGGAGCAGACTGGCCTGGTGGATGCGAGGATACGCTGCTAGTCCATGGGATGCGAGACACTCAGATGATTCTTGGCAGGGCAGGGAGCATCCCTTCCATCCAGATGGGGAAGGTGGTAATGCCAGGAGTGGGGTCAGGCTGAGGTCAAAGTGGAAGGGTCATGGAGCTTGGAGCAATCGAGTCATGGAAGAGCTAAGGTCAGCTGGCTTTCTAGATTCCTTCCCACTTCCGGGAGCCATGCCCTGAGGTCCTGTGGGGGGCCACGTTCCCTTCTCTTGTGCACATCTTGCTTCAGGTCAGGGTCACCCTCACACTGGCAACATACCGGTGGGAGTCACTGTGCTTGGCTCACCCCTGCTTGGTGACCCAGCAGTGGGACACTGGGAAGTGGCCAGAATTTGAGAGAGCCCTCTTCTCCAGCCGTTCGGTTGGAAGCTGGCGCTGAACCGAGGCCCGTTCATTTCGTTACCTCTAGGAAATCCACCCAGGGAGTCATTTGTCACTCTGGACCCTGTCGGACTTCTCCGAATTGGAGCCAACTAAGTTCTCTCTTCTTTGCTTAAGGCAGTGAGCAACCAAAAGAGATTTGAACTAACACAACAAAGAGCTCACTGGGAACAAGACCCGACCCGAGATTAAAGACCCAGAACTCTAGAACCAGGGAGGTGGAAGCAGGAAGGTCAAGAGGTCAAAGGCAAGGTGAGACTGGTCTCAGCCGCTGCAGACCTTCCTCTTAAAGAGGGGTGGGAGTATGTGGAGGTGGGGGTGGGGGTGGAGTGAAATCAGGGGTCTGAGCCTGAGAGGGGCGGGAAGAGTGGAGGGCAGTAGTGCCAGGACAGGCCCTCAGAGTGACTGGGCATGACCTCCCGACTCCACCGTTAGAGATGCTGCTCCCCGGAACTTGAAGGTGCAGTGTGCAATGGCCACACCAAGGAGAGCTGCAAGCCTGCAGAGTGTGGCTCTTATGCCCCTGCGCAGCCCCAGAAGGCCAGTTCCCAGTCCTCACCAGCCTTAACTAGTTTGTTTTTTCCTCAGCCCTGGCATGGGAAGGGACCCTACTCTGCTTCTGGTTTCGTCCTTCCGAGGCATCAAGACTCAGGTGACTACTGGTGACATGCTTTCTCCCACTTAGGTGAGCACCACCTCCCAGCCCCGCCCGGGTTCCCCTTCTTTGCTGAGTCTGTGATGTCATGGAAGAGAAGAATGGCCCCTGTGTTAGTTACTTGTAGATTCCTGAGGCCCAGTACCTCACCGAAGCAACTTAAGATTTGCTCCAGGTTTACGTTGGCTCTTGGTTTCCAGAGGGGAAATTGTGTCCATTGTGTCGGGGAAGGAGGGCAGAACAGCTCCATGATGGTAGGAGCAGAAACTGGAGAAAGGAGCCAGGGGGTGGGGAGATGACTCAACTCAGTTACACAAGCATGGGGACCTAATCCCCAGAAGCCACATAAGCAGCAAGTCACGGAGCTTGTGTATGTAACCCCAGTGCTAGAGAGGTGACGACAGGCAGAGCTAGGGCCCGCTGGCCATCTGACCTAGGCTAGTGGGTGACTCTCAGGCCGGAGAGAGATCCTGTGTCTCAAAAATCAAGGCTCCTGAGGCTGACACCTGGGGTTGACCTCTGACCTCTCTATGCACCCGCATGCACACCTGCACACACACACATACACACACACGCACACACACAAGTAAGGGGAGGAAAGGGAAGGATCCAGGGATAATATATGGCCCCAAGACCCACTTCCTCCAGAAAGGCCCCATCTCCCAATGGTTCTATACCTCAATGAACAGAGGCATCAGTGGGGGACCAGGTATTCAGGTGCTACCGCCTAGGGGAACATTTCAGGTTCAAAGGTTGACTGCCTGGACCCCAGCCCCTAAAGCCCAGCCCAGGCTCACCTGAATCCTCAAAGGAATCGTCAAACTCCACCTGGAAGAAGTACCCGGTATTCCAGAGGTGCCTGCAGGATGTTGCATCGTAGGAGACCCTGAGCGGTGTCAACTGTGGGTCATACACACTGTCCCTCCATTGAATGTTGATGGGGGACTGCCGGGTGCCTCCCAGTGAGGAGACAGGACCAGTCCAGAGGGGGTGCCCTGGAGACAGAGAGGGTACCTTCACTGAGGGGTCAGTAGGGCAGGCATGAAGCAACAGGGACCCAGATCTGAGAAAAAGACCCAGTAGGGAACCCTGGAACCTTCTGGTCACCCATCCACTTCACTCCTATATATACTTATGCAAGCTCTTGGCTCGTTCACCTGGCCTGTGTCTGTGGTCTCAACTTCCATGTGGTCCCTGTCTAGAGTGTGACCATGAGGAAAAGGAGGGAGATCTTTAGCTTGTTCCAGTGGCGGGATCAGCAGTTGGGACAAGGGGGACCTGAAAAGTTCCAGAGAGCAGCTAGGGCCAGAAGCAGTGAGAAGCAAGTCGGTGGAGCAGAGATGAGAAACTATAGGCCCCAGTTGCTCAAAGAGCTCCAGGAGGCTTCCAGGCCTCAGAAGCCAATGGTTCCAGACACCCCAGGCTCTAGAACCATAGTGCTGGTAGCTATAAGAACAAACTAAAGTTCCAGTCAGGCGGTGGAGGTGCACACCTTTAATCCAGCACGCGGGAGGCAGAGACAGGTGGATCTCTGTAAATTTGAGGGCAGCCTGGTCTACAGAGTGAGTTTCAGGCCAGCTAAGGCTGGACAAAGAGACTCTGTCTTGAAAACAAAACAAAACAAAAAGAAATGTCCCAATCCTCCAGACCCAGCCAGGAGCTGTAACATGACCAGGTGTTGCCTGTTGCTGATCTCTGCTGCAGGAAGCCTAGGATTAGATTGGTTCTCAGACACCAGGAAGCCCCAGAGCAATTAGCCTTCAACTTGTACACACAGAACCACAAGCCCTTGACTTCTAAACTCTGGAGAAATATCCCTTGGCTCTCATGGCTTAGAGTGGTAAACCTCTGGGACTGCCAGTCTTGTCCCTAGTCCTTGGCACTCAAGGCCTTGGGGCTCCCACCTTCCTTGTGGCTGCTCAAAATATCTATTTGGGTGGAGTGGAAGTATCCCAACAAACTGATTGGTCATAGACATGGAATGCGTACTTGCTCTTGCTCCTGCTTCATAGCCCAGCAAAGATGTGGCACTCCTTTCTCCCCATGGGATAATGGTTAAATCTGCCTCCCAAGCTGGTCCCAAAGAGCTCTGCAGACTGCTCCTGCTTTTGCCCATGCATTCTCCTTCTTGTGATATAGAACAAGACTCCAGGGCCACCACTACTGGCCTAGAATGCCGCAGCCACCTAGGGCCTCATCAGTGTGTCCTTTTCCTAGCCATCATTCCAATGCAAAGTGACAACAGAAATCCTGCTCTTTGTTGGCCTTCACTCTATTCTATCTATCTATCTATCTATCTATCTATCTATCTATCTATCTATCTATCTATCTATCTATCTATTATTCTGAGACAGGGTCTCTCTATGTAGTTCTGGCTGTCCTGGAGCTTGCTATGTAGACCAGGCTGGCCTCAAGCTCCCAGAGATCCCCTTGCCTCTGCCTCCTGAGTACTGGAATAAAAGTCATGGGTCCCCAAGCCTGGAATACCTGTGCTCTATTAAGAAGGCCTTGAAGCAGCAGGGACTTCGACTACATCTAGGGTAAGAGAGACTCAAGAGTTTACATGTCACAAACCATGCATTTGATTTTCCCACTGGGCAATGGGTGTTTAACACAGCTGCAGAAGGCTCAATTGAAACCAAAGGCAGGTGTGTCCAAAGACCCTCTTCCAGCCTGGCATCTCAGGCTTCCCTGGCTCAGAAACTCAAGGTGTGAGAAGCGTGGCTATTTTCGGATCCGTTTGCTGAGCTGTGTAAATGAGATCACCAAGCGGGAAACATCTGTACTGAGCAGAGCATCTGCCGCTACGGGAGGGGGAGCTGCTCACTGGTGCATCCAAAGTGTCGATGCCACCTGAATATGAAATGAGTCTCAAATAGTTACTCACATTGGCCTCATGCGACCACCTCTCAGAGCAAGATAAGGCTCACGCTAGGTAAAGTTGGCCGCATGCTCTGGCATGTTGGACCTCACCTTAATTCTAACCCTTGGAGGCAGAGGCAGGTAGATCTCTGTGAGTTTGAGGCCAGCCTGATCTACATAGTGTTGGGGGATATTTGACCACACTGTGAACCTGGAGTTAGCATTTACATTAATTAAATAAAATTAACCTAGGGTCAGGAGGCTAAGTTAGCAACTAGTTGACAGAAAGTAACCAACTGAGTCTCAGAGGGCACCTGAAAGAGATGAGACACACCGGAAGTAGTGGGGAGAAATTTGGAGTGGCTTTGTTGTTGTTGTTGTTGTTGTTTTGGCAGAGCAGAAGGACATGCTTTTGGGGAGACACCAGCCAGGAGAGAAGGTTAGTTAGTTGCTCCTCAATCTCTCTAAGTTAGCAGGTTTTCAGCCCAGCCTTTGAGTCTTGAGTTTTATTTATAAATAGAATGGTAGAGATTTAGTTAAAGCTACTTTTAGCAGCAGCAACAGAGCCAGTGCCTGCAGGAACAGAATTCCTGCCAGACTACTGCCTGAGGCCAGGCTGCTGCTAGAGAATCAGGCTCTAACAGCCGAGTCGTAATCACTGGCTGAAATAGCACTAGGTTAAGGTGCAGCCACTGTGCACAACATGGTGAGCCTTCTATCTCAAAAAAGAAATATATCATCACCATCAGAGTAAGCTGGTTTGGTTTCAGATGGGAAGTAATGCAAATGAAACAGAGTTTCTCTTTTCAATCATTTACCAAAGCCCTGCAGCCTCCAGTGGAGCAAGTGTGCCCCAGGTGCAGATGGCCTGAGCTGACAGTCCAGCCAAAGCCTCTGCCCCTGGGAACTAACCCAGTGAAAAGAGCAAATTCCCAACAGGACCCCTGCTTCATGAGTTTCCCTTTTCCAGGCTTGCTGATCAAACAACAGTCACCTACCTACTCCTTCCCTTCCATCCTTCCGGGCAAAGCAATCCCCTACCCAACTGTCACTGGGTGTGACTTCTGGGAACTTGCTTCCACCTGGGATATCAGTGGATATGATGTAAGCAGGGACATTATTTTTAAATTTTATTTATTTATAGTTTGCTTTGTTTTGATATAGGATCTTTCTACGCAGTCTGGGCTATCTGGGAACTCACTATGTAGACCAGACTCCCCTCGAGTTCACAGAGATCCGTCTGCCTCTGCCTCTTCTGACTGAGCAGGGGTTCTATGTTTGCATGATTGGGCTATCCATGAGAAAACTACATTGTAGGTGGCTGCTGGCAGGGTGAGGAGGGATGAGGGAGTTGGGGTGTGTGAGAAATGCCTTGAACAGATGCAGCTCACCCCTCAGCTGGGATGTGGCCCAACCCCATCTGGATGAACCAAACCCTGAAAGACCCACCAACTTGTGAGTATGAAAACCCTATTGAAAGGTTCATGCCCCGTGCCTTTAACCCCAGCACGCAGGAGGCAGACAGGTGGGTCTCCAAATTTAAAGCCAGCCAGGTCTACACATAAAGTTTCAGGCCAGCCTGAGAGTTTCACAATTCATAATGATGAGACCCTGTCTCAACCAAACAAAATTAAATCAAAAAACTTCTAGGAACGTGCAGCCAGGAGATGATAATGGTTGATAATTAGTTCTCCTGGGTCATAAATCCTTTTTGGAGGGGGATTCACAGGATGATTGTGGAGAGCAGAGGACAATCTTGGGTGTCATTTCTCAGGTGCCTCCCATCTTTTTTTCCTTTTTCTATTTTTAGACATGTTCTCTTATTGATCTGGAACTCACTGAGTGTGCTAGGTTACCTTTTTATTGACCCCCAAGGATCTGATTGTCTCTACCTCCCCAGCACTGGAGATTATAAGACCAGCCTCAGTGAATTCCAGTTGTTCCTTGCATCTATGCCCACCCAGACCAGAGGGGGAGGACCTTGGTGGCCCAGCAGAAGGCCCATGATTGGTACATACCTAATTCTTCATTTGCATACAGAGTTGGCCTGTGATTGGTGCAAACCCTTGACACACCCACCTCTGACTATATAACTAATTTACTTAGTTGTCTTTTGGAGTCACCTGGGGAACTTCTTTCTGCTCTGTTCTCTCATTTTGCAACATCAGGTCCAATTGAAAAAAAAAAAAAAAGGCTTCTCAGGCAGGGCCATAGTGGCACAGTCCTTTAATCCCGTCTCTTGAAAAGCAGATGCAGGCAGATCTCCGAGTGAGAGGCCAGGCTGGTCTAAGGAGTGAGTGTCAGGACAGCTAGGGCTACACAGAGAAACCTTATCTCATGGGTGGAGTAGGGTAGAGTGGGGTGGAGAAGGCTTCTCTCAAGGACCTTGTCTTTGGGCTGAGCAGGTAACAGGAAAAAGAGACAGAAGAGGCAGTTGTTGGGGGCAGCAGTATTGATGTACACATGCATGCAATCACACACAGAAGCAGCTGAAGAGTTTCAGAGAGTGGCACGGTGGGGGCACAGCACTGGTGACACTGGACCTTATGAAGATGAGAAGCTGCCAACCTCTGTCACCAGAAGACGTCCAGGGAGCTGCCAAACCTTAAGGGCCAAACTTCAGACCTTGTAGGCATGACAGCTGTATTACTAACTTCTGCCACAGGCTGAAGATCCCCCACCCTAGGCACATTCTGAAATAGTAACACTAGCAACAGCTGCCTGCTGCTTCTCACAGCTGTTAGAGCCAAGGACTGCAGCAGCTGCCCAGTGCTGGGGTTAAGGCTCAGAGCCATGAGCCTTGAGCCTGAGATCCTGGAGCCAGAAGACTCTGGCTTATAAAACCCAGGGCAGTGGGCCCTCAGCTCTCAGAGGGTGGAGCTGTGAGCCTCTGGCTCTGCCAGTTTTACCCCCGGGCTTTGGACTCTCAGGGCCCAGGCTTCTAACACCACAAAGGCTGCTTGCCCACAGTGTGTGTCTGTGTAGAACAGGACCTGGTCTTGCTGACCGGAAACAATGACCTTGTTTTGCCCATAGGATGTGTCTGCGTAGAACAGGACCTGGGCTTGCTGACCGGAAACAATGACCTTGTTTTGTTAACAACTTGGAGTGGTAAATACTCCTATTACCCTTCCATGACAGCTGAGGAATGTCCTCCTGGTGTGACATGACTACAGCCATCTTGGAATTAGAGCAGTTGTGATCATCCACAGGAGACTCAGAATATGTTCCTGTTAACATTTCCTCAGAGACAGAGTGGAAGAGTCATGAGATAGACCCATACCTAAGATCGCAGCCATCCCCATCCTCCTTGCTCTGTGGCTATATGTAATCCTTCCCTACTTGCGCATGGTCTTAGAAGGTGCTAGACTATAAAGAGGGTCCAGGCCACCGTCCTGGTGCAGGTTGTGTGGCAATCTAAGTGTATGTACCCCCTCCAGTATGGCCGGCCTTACAGGGAGTCTGGTCAGGGCTGGATTCTCTACCTCCAACAGGGTCTCAGAAGGTACTACACATCTGGGGACCCTTAAGGAATGCCTGAGTCCCTGAAAGGATAGGAAAGGAGAGGGAGGTGACAGGGTTTCCAGCCTAGATCCTCCTGGGCGGGGGCGTGGCAC
Organism: Ondatra zibethicus; assembly: GCA_004026605.1. NCBI lineage: Eukaryota > Metazoa > Chordata > Mammalia > Rodentia > Cricetidae > Ondatra > Ondatra zibethicus. The sequence goes on from PVIU01000826.1 coordinate 219,128, forward strand.
ACGGGGCACAATGGCTGATTTATGGAGAGCGGCTCAGATTTCTTACTCCCCACATCTCTGAGTAGCTCCTGCCTCCAGAGTCTGGACACTGTGCTGGGACCACTGGGGGATGATGCCCATCATCCAGGCTCTTTGTCATCCTTCCAGGCCTTAGCTCCTGCTTGGCAGGAGCTGGCTTGGAGGGCTGGGTGCTTCTTTGGTTGCCTTGGGGTTTGCAGACAGAGCTGTGCGGTGCTGGGTACCCTGGGATGAACAGCCGCACCTGTGTGCACCCGACTTTCCACACTGGCTTCTCTCCAGATGCTGGAGACACATTCATCTTGCCTGTCCTGTGGATGAGGAGACTAAAGCTTAGGGAGGCAGGGCATTTAATAAAGCTGTGACCTCTTCAAAGTCACCTGTTGACTGCTCTTAGGGCTTGGGGCCTGGCCCTTCCAAAGGCAGAAGCCCGAAGTCTTTAGGCCAGGCGGCTTGTGTTGAGTCAGGACACACATTTTACAGGAAGTGCCTTAGGCCCAGTTGGAGGCTTGGAGCATGCCTCTCCTTCTCTTTTACCTCGAACCAGAGTGAAGTGCCTCACTCAGGGCCACCAGATACCAGAGACACCGTACAAATCAGGACAGAAGCCAGTCAGCTTTGGGCCGTGTTGCCTCTTAAAGCCACCCTAAGGACTGCGCTGACATTAAACCACACCTGGGACAGCCTAAGGGTCTACTTACGGGCACAGCTGTTGCGTTTCTCTGCACAGGAATGCCGGAAGCACCAGAGCTGTGGCCTCACAGCACTGAGAGGCCCCCTGTGCCTGAGGATGGCTAAGGACTTGTGGGGGCCTCTCCCCAGCTTCATGGCTCTGAGCATAGTGTGTCAGTTCCCCACCGTCTGCCCTTGTTTTGATCAGGGCCACTGTGGAGTGGGGTGCACCTCTGTTTTTTTGGAGGAACTCATCGAAACCTCTGAACCTAGTGGTTAAATTTCAACTCTTGCCTGTCCCAGCTCAGGAGTGAATGACTGGGGATCAGTGGCCTTGGCTGTGAACAGGCCACTCAGGTCACTGATAAACAGCTGGACAAGCTTGCCAGAGAGTTAAACTTGACATGGATTCCCCAAGAGCACCAGGAAGGATGTGAGGGATGGGCGAGGGTGGAGTCCCTGTTCCCTGTGGTGTTGACCCTGTTCTTGGGGACACGTAGCACAGACACAGAACTATCGCATAAGCGGACAGAAGAGGGGCAGGTTCAAGAGCTTAAGGAGTGGCTGAGTGGGGGCTGCTGCTGGGTGATCTGATTGCTGAGGCGGCTGGAGATGCCCTGGACCCATCTCCACAGCATAGACCCCACCTGATCCACATGTAGTTCCTGAGGTAGGATGCCGTGTAGTGGGTGAGACCCTGGACTCTGCCCAGAGATTTGCCACCAACACCAACAATGTCCCTTTCATGCATGAAGGGTCCACATAGGGTCCACCGTGTATTTGATGGCCCTGGCTATGCTGCTTGGAGCAGCCTTTCTTAAAGGGGCCCACAGGGACGGGAAGGCGTGGAAGAAATGTCATCATTACTATTGTTTTAAGCTTTGAGTCTGGGAGAGTATGGGGAAGTCTCACATCACAGACTTCAGATCTTAGATCTACAAAACCTAGATGATTAGGATGAAGTGTGAGTGGGCTGTGGGCTCAGGAATGGGAGAGAGAAGAGAGGAAGAAAGAGAGAGGAAGGAAGATAAGGAGACACAGAGAGACAGAAGAAGAGGAACAGAATTGTGCTTTTTATTTTGTATTGTTTTTAATTTTTGCCTTATTAATTATTTTTTAAATATTTATTTATTTATTTATTATGTATACAATATTCTGTCTGTGTGTATGTCTTCAGGCCAGAAGAGGGCGCCAGACCTCATTATAGATGGTTATGAGCCACCATGTGGTTGCCGGGAATTGAACTCAGGACCTTAGGAAGAGCAGGCAATGCTCCTAACCACTGAGCCATCTCTCCAACCCCGTAATTATTTTTTTATATTCAGTCATATAATCAATCTGTTCATTTTAAAAAGGAATAAAACTTTAAATTACATCTTATTTATTTTGTGCATATGTTTACCCAGACACATGTGGAGGTTAGAGGACAATTTGTGGGAGTCAGTTCTCTCCTTCCACCGTGCAGGTCCTGGGGGCATTAGGCTTGGTGTCAATCATCTTTGCTAGGTGAGTCATCTTGCTGGCACAAATAAATTCCTTTTATTTTAAGCTGAATTCTACACTGTGGCATTTCTGTCTCTTTTCTGCAGATGCAGGGAGTAGTGGCCTGGGTCAGAAGTGCCTCCTAGCTGGCAAGAGGCTGGGCCAGGATGCCAAGGATTTTGAGCCCATCCCACATCAATACTGAGGAGACTGAACTGAAAAGAAGGTGCAGCTAAGAGTGTAGCCAAGCAGAAGGACTTCAGGTACATGTGGCCACCACACTGCTTTTGAGGTTCTGGGACTCATGTGAGGAGCACAGCGGATGCCTGGGGAACACAGAAGGGCCCGTCACCCAACCTCTCAGCTGGCTTCAGCCTGAGTTCCAGAACAAAACTTTGACTCAAAAAAGGAGCTATTTGACCACCTGAGTTAGATCCCCAGGACCCACAAGGTAGAAGGAGGGAACTGACTCCCAAGTTGTCCTCTCTCATTTCCACGAGGTGCCATGGTACTCGGACAAGCCCCTCGGCATACACTTAGAATAAACAAACTTAATGTAAAATCCACGGCATTGAAAGAAAAGAGGATTGGGGAAATGGCACAGTTGGTAAAGAGCATGCCCTGCAATCATGAGGAGCTAAACTTGAGCCCCAGAACCCAGGTATAACAGCCAGGCATGGTGGGTGGGCTTGTAATTCCCGAGCTGGGGAGGCGGAGGCAAGTGGACCACTGGAGCTCACAGACAGGCAAGCCTACCCTGCAAGGCCCCACTGATATACCCGGTCTTAAAGAAACAAGATGGGTGACTGCTGAGGGGCACGGGTACCACAAATACTCATGAATACTCACGTGCGAGCGTGCGTGCGCATGCGCAAACACACACACACGCTTTACACTCAAGACCCTGGTTCTGCATTCTTGCTCTAATTAGCTTAATCTCTGATTGTGACTTAATTGAATGGCATGTGGCTCCTTCTTCACCCCGTCACTGCTGGCTAGGTGTTACCACTCCACCCGCTCGTCGCCACCCACTCATCAGCTGGATCGTTCAGCTGAGGGCATTTGAAGTCTTGAGAGGGAAAAGAACATAAAGCTAAAGTCGTGGCTGAAAGGGAGGAAATGAGGGTGCCCGGGCGAACACACTGTGAATGATGTCACCGTTACTTTATGTTTTCCACGCAGGCAGGCGTTCATGCTCAGAATTCTCGCAGTTAAAGAGTTATGCTGGTTGGGGTAGGCTGGGAGCAGGCAGTTTCTCCAGGAATCTCTGTCCATGCTCCTGTTGGTTCCTCAGGGCTTAATCCCTCCAGTTGCTCTATTGTTTCCCTGGAGTCTGGGTCAGCTGGAATTTCACATCTTTATGTTGGAGAACACTTTGCAAAATGATTAGGATACCACGTGGAAACAGACTTTTGTATAGGTCATGGGGATGCACTGTATCTGGAAGTCAGATAGTTGGGTGGGAGAAAAGGAAAGGACCCTACTGAAGGCTAAGGACTTTATTGGAGTCCAGGTTGTGAGTCTTGCAGCTAGCTTTCCTGTGGCTCCTTCACCTTTTGGCTAAGATTGAGTGCAAACAAATTTCATGAGGTAGTTTGAGCAAACAGGTTGTTGCAGGAGGCTACATATGGCTGTGAGGTGTCCATGTGATATATCTGCCCTGTGTGCTAGCTAGGGTGGCCTTCATCAAGTAGGCTGCTTCCTGTAGTCCCAGGGGTCCGAGGTCACCAGAAGGAAGTCTTACAAGAAAGAGACTCACTGCACAGAGGTGCTGTCCGTGGTGATGGCGCCTGCTCCAAGAAGACTTTTCTACTTTTCTACGCATTCCTCAACCCCACACCCCACCCACCACCGCGGCAAGATGTGGCTGTCCTGGAATTTGCTATGTAATCTAGGCTGCCAACTTCCTTCTTTTTTTTTTTTTTTTTTTGGTTTTTTGATAAAGGGTTTCTCTGTAGCTTTGGAGCCTGTCCTGGAACTAGCTCTTGTAGACCAGGCTGGTCTCGAACTCAGAGATATCCGCCTGCCTCTGCCTCCCGAGTGCTGGGATTAAAGGCGTGTGCCACCACCGCCCGGCCTGCCAACTTCCTTTCTACATGGATGCCGGACAACTTAAAATGGTAAGACACCCAAAGCCTGCCCTCCTGGCTCCAGCCGCCACCTCCAGCAATTTCTCAGCCTCTTTGGACTTCATCCTCTTCTCTGTAAACGACAAGTCTCATCTTAACAGCACAGTTCCAGGCCGAAGTCTTCAAGACACTTGTGAGGCAAAGTAGCCCAGGACCAGCCCCTGGACAGAGCGTAGTGGTCTAGAAGGGTGTTAACTCAGTAGGGTCGCCCAACTGGTGGCTGCACTGAGTCACTGAGTCATGACTTTATTATCGGCACCAGGGGAAGAGGGCAGGAAACTTAAGGTCAAGTTTTTCTTTCTAAGTGAAAATAGCTCCCGGATCCTGGTTTGGAGGGTTGCTTACTGCGAACATGCGAAAGGAGCGAGCCCGGAGAGGAATGTGAATGAGAAACCAAGTGTAGAGACAGCCACTAGTGGCATTTCTGGGAGCAAGCGCACATTGATGCCGCAGGAGCTCTTATTCCAGGATACGTAAGCTTGTCACATATAATCTCTATCACCGTGACAGTGTCCGCGCCACCTGTTTGCCCACACGGGAGTAGGATCATTTTTGAGATAACGTCACTAAACGAGCCCGGAACGTCCGAGACCGATCCTCAGCTCGAGTAGGTAGGACCAGTTTTGAAACGCACAGGCTATCTGAGCAGCTGTCACTACAAGTCCCAGCAGCCCTCAGGGCAGGGAAGGGACGCAGCTGCCAGAATCCAGATGAACTACAAATCCCAGCAGGCAAATCGTAACCGCGGAGACTACCTGTCCCAGAATGCATCGCGCCATACAAACCTACCCTGGGATTTGTAGTCATCGGGGCAGTATTAGCGTCTATTCACTCCCCCTCAGAAAGGACGTACATTTCTCAGATTTCTCACGGGAGAATTTACCGCTTTAGCAAAAATCAAGGGCGTGATAGGGGAATTAAGGGCCCTGGGAGTCAACTCTCGGCGCACGGGAGGACAACTGCGCATGTTCGCCGGAGTCCGTCGGTGAAAGCGCGCTCTAGAGGCGCCCCGGGCAGGCTCCGCCCCTTGTCCGTTTGGCTCCTCCCTCGAGCCTCGAGCCTAGGGAGCCTGCGCTGAGGGCGGGGCGAAGGGCGCGGGGAGGTGCTCGCCGCGCCTGCGCAGAGCGGCTGCTTCTCTCGCGAGGACGGACGCCATTATCGCATCTCGCCGACAAACACCACGAGAATTCCGCAGCCCACACGGTAATTGCAGCTCCCGCAGCCGGTCGCGCCTCCACTCCCCCTTCCCGCGGGGCGAGAGCGAGAGCGAGAGCGAGATCTCCGTCCGCCCCCGCCCCGCCCCGCCGCCAACCGTCGCCAACGGCCGCGGGCCGCACGCCTGGCCGGGTGGGGGCCAGCGGGCCGTGGAATGTCCGTGCGCCGCCTCCGCGCCTCCACCCGCCCGGGCTGCGGGCTCCGGGCTGGGCGTGCGGGGCGCCGGGAGCGTTCGGCTCCAGAGCCGCGGCGCCGCCCAGACCCGCGCCCGGCGGCCCTATCGCGGCCTCGGCTCGCGGACGCGCTCTCCCGCGCTCGGCCACCCCAGTCGGTCCGTGCAGAGCCGCGCGCGGTGCTCCCGGGCCCTGCGCACCGCCCTGCCGCCTCCAGCGGCCGCATCACCCGGTAGCTCTTGGCTCCCTGCCCCGGGAGGGTGGCTTGGCCCTCGTTGGCGCATCCGCCTCTGCTCTGCACTCTGTTTACATCGGGGCTGATACCGGAGCTCTCTTCCCCACCTAGCGTCACGTCCCTGTCCCGCACAGCCGTGCCTTTTTCCTGTTGTTCGTAGTGGTCTTTGTGTTTCTGCTCCCGGTGACATTGTAACTTCTCGAGGATAGTGTTAAATCTTCGGCCTTCCTCCACCTCCGTTTTGTCCTTTTCTAATCTGGGTCAGTGAGTCTTAAGGCCCGCTCAGGTAGGTCCTGATGTCTTCCCTGCACGCCTGGTTAGCTCAGGACACAGTGTTTCAGTCCTGGCTCTCTTCAGTCCGCAGGGACTCTTCACCAAGTTCTTCCTTTCTGGTAACTCTTTCCTCCCTGGACGATTTTAAGGTCTTCTTGGCATTTGGACATGCTTACAGTTCACAGGTGTGCTCAGTAGGTGTGTCCTTGAGCCTGGGAAATTCTCTTGAGTCATTAGAGAATTTAATAGATAATTTATTCCCACAGTTTTACTCTTTTAGGGATTCCTGTCATGTGTGACACACATTTTGGGTAGACTACTTGAATCTTTTCATCTTTCTTTCTAATCCCTTTTCTCATTCCAGGAGAGAGCTTTCTTTTCTTTTTCTTTTTTCTTTTTTTGATTTTCGAGACAGGGTTTCTCTGTAGCTTTTGTAGATCAGGCTGGCCTGGAACTCACAGAGATCCACCTGCCTCTGCCTCCCAAGTGTTGGGATTAAAGGCGTGCGCCACCACTGCCCGGCTCAATTAATCTTTCAGCCTTAATCTTTCTAGTTTGCTTGGTGCAATGGTGCAGGAGACAGAGGCAGGTGTATCTTTGTGAGTTTGAGGCCCACCTGGGCTACATAGTGAGCTCCTATCTCGGAAAAAAAAATCCATGCCATGTTCCCACGTCATCCTCAAGAGCCTGTGTCTGGCCGGGCAGTGGTGCCTTTAATCCCAGCACTCTGGAGGCAGAGGCAGGCGAATCTCTGAGTTCAAGAACAGCCTGATCTACAGAGCGAGTTCCAGGACAGCCAGAACTATACAGAGAAACCCTGTCTTGAAAAACCATTAAAAAAAAAAAAAAACCCTGCAATCAAAATTGTAGTTTGAGTGTATTTGTCCTTTTGTCCAGTCGTTTGTTTCATGAGTACATTTTCCCTTCAGGCTGAGTAGACTATACTAGGGCTCTCTTCAGTTCTCTTACTGATTTCTTGTTTAGTATCACTCTTTGGGGGTGGTTGGTGGTAAATATCAGCTTCTTGCTTTGAACGGCAGGTCTTCCAATATTGGCAATTATTGCCTAAGCTCTAGGCCCTAAGGCAAGAGGAAACTGGCCGAGGTCCACAGGCCTGTGGAGAGGGTTTTAAAAATGGTTTTCCCCTCTAGTGACTTGGCTAGCTTGTTGCCTTAAGACCTTGAGGACTTGCTGCAGACACCTTTTATCTAGGCTGTTGTGTCTGTCTTCAAGGGTTTCACTTTGCTGGAAAGATGTTCTACTTGTCTCTGAGGTGACTTTGGAGACCGGTGAGGCTTAGAGCCCCACTCTTGTGTGCTCCAGGCCTGCTGGTTCTCTTACCTCGATTAGACCCTCTGTCAGAAATCCAAGCCTTTTGCTGTGTTCTGTTTTCTTGTGGGTTTATTGTACTCTTTATGTTAAAATATTCCAGTGGGGTAAGTAGAGATTATGCACAAGAATTCCAAAGCCGGTTGTCTCAGACCATTTCTCTCCTTCCTTTGGCCTTAATGATGGCTGTGTGCCAGAGCATGGTCTCTGTGGCTGCCTCCAGTTGGTGGATGGTTCTTTTGGCTCTGCTGTATTGGCAGGGCACCAAGATGCAGGAGATTGGTCAGATGCTGAGCTTATGCTTCTTTTGTCTTGTTCAGGGTAGCCACTTTTTTTTTTCCTGTGTCAGTGTAAGCAGCTCTGCAAACCATGGTTCACTGACCCAGAAGTGCGTAGTGCAGTGTTTGCTGTACCCATAGTACAGGGATAGGAAGGCGATGCATTGGGCTGGCACACTTGAAGCTGTGCTTAATGGAATAAGTTGCATCTGCTGGAGTCTTGAGCAGAGTCCACAGCAAACCACACGCTGATGAGCACTCTTAGGCCCGCCTGCAGATTCAGTCTGCGATTAAGACTCTCAGTGAAACTGTAGGTGAGCTTTCTCCTCCCTTTCATTTCCCCTCCTGGTGTTGATATCTTATACAAGGAACTGTCTGTCTACAAAAAGCCAGAAGTGTTTCTACCAGCAAGGTTACCTAGGTTACAGAACAAATTCTAGTATTCCACTGACATGTTTTGTTTGTTACAGGATCTAATTCAGAACCCCATACTCTATTTAGTTGCCATGTCTCCTCCAATCTGCTATTTCCATCATCCCTAAGTATCCTCCAGTGTTTCTAAGTCTTGACAGGAAAAAAAGTACTATCTCTGGAAAAAGCCCAGCAGATACTGCACATCCAAAGCAAACGATTGAGGCTAATGTGGCCAGTAGAGACTGGTGTCGAATGCCCCAGGAGATAAACTAAGGACACACCAGTTCTCTGCTAGAAATGCAGTATATTCACAAGAAAATGTTAGGTGCATATGGGGGGAGGAATGTTCCCTAGATCTCTGACCAGTGCTTCTCCAGGTGAGGGACTCAGAATCTGCATGTGGTCAGGGCATGTGTGTGCACACTGACACTTGCAGTGAAAAACCACAGCTTTGCTCTGTGAGGTGGTTTGTAGGAAATGGAGGCTCCAGGCACAGATTACTAAATGAGTTTGTAACAGTGGTTTTACTAATGCCACCAGTGCTATATAGCTTATAGCCTGTATCCTCAGAATCAGCTATGCTATAGAAACCTAAGGGTACAGTTGAATTCCATTATGCAAGGCTGACTGTAAATATCCCACATAATTTAAAGTTGTTTTTAATCTAGGGAAAAAAATTTCCCTTGGTTACAAACAAACTAGACAGTTGGATACATTGAGGGCCCCAACAGGAATGTGTCAGGCTGAAGTTATATCTGTGGTAAATGTTACAGTTTCTCTTCAGAAAATCCCTCCCAGAGATCTGGTCAGCAGAGGGACTCCTAACTGTCCTTTGTTGATTGGCAAGGAGGAGAGTTTTAGGAGAGCAGGTGTGGGAGCTGAACTGCGGCAGTTGCCTCCTTAGGCTGTATCATCTTTTCATTTAGCGCTCATTTCATCCCAGGCAGAAGCTTGCACTGAGATCTGGTGATTATCTGCCTTGAAATATCGGTGGGAGGTGCTGCTCTCTTATCCTTAGTTCTCAAGGGCAGATCTAGAAACTCCGACTGGCACTGTTGTGCATGGATGGAGTTAGTCTTAGAGTGGGGCTGGGCTTGGAACTGACCCTGGAACCTGATGGAGAAGCTGGTGCCTCCAGAGCATGCAACCACCATCAAGGAGGATGAAACATTGCTGAAATATAGTGGATTTGATACCTATTTGAATTAACTTCTGCACAGTCAAGAACTGCCCAATTTGATTACATATATATTAGCATATGGTGGAGCAGACATCGACTTACCCCAAAGGAGCCCCACTGGGCTATTGATCTCCAGGATGGGAACAGCCTTCTTCTGAGCTCAGCTTATGCATTGGCCAGAGCTAGAGATGGCTTGGTGTGGAGATCATTGCTGCAGACCACCTTCTGTGAAGACATCATATAACTCAACCTTCGTGGGCTCAGGATGGATCTCGGGCTCTGTGACCTGTTTACCAGCTGAACGTTGCTACTGTTGGTCAGTGTGAAGTCATGGTCATGTGCCATGTTTCAGCGAATGACAAGGCGATCTCACCCCTGACCTCAGGGTATCTAAGTTCTTCAAACACACCCTGTGATGTCTATGAAATCAGCAAAGTCTGGCAGTAGCTCCTAGATCCTGTCCTTGAGAAGTGATGTGACATTACCCTTCCAGATTTGAAATTTTATGGGTATTAAAAGATTTGTAGGATTCAGATTATTCACATTTTTGCAAAGTAAGGGTTTAATATTTACATATATTTACAATGTATTTCAGAATTCTGTAGTTGAGATTTGTCTAAAATGCAGATCTGCCACATAAAGGAGGAAGCAGGAAGAAAGAAGGAGATGAGGGACTGAAGCCTCTGCTGCTGGGCTCACAGGCTGATGTCATAGCCCATTCAGCTCCTCCTGCTTTGAGCTCCCCAGCTCACAGGAATTGACTATTACTTGACTGCTTTTCCTTGTGGAGATACGTCATTTCTTCTCTCGTTCCCATAGGGATCCCCCCAATAGGAAGTGGAGGAGGAGGAGCTAGAAGAGCCTGCCTCTTCAGAGGTTCATTCCCTTAGAGGCATGCCAATACCCGGCCTGCTAGTTCTCAGGCTCTGAGTGGTCTGAAGTGTCATTAAATCTGGTGGAGCCCAAACTCAGAGCCTGGGGTCTTTTTGTTATGGGCATATAAGAAATGGTCTGTCTGTCTTCACTGGCCGGCTCCACCTTGCACATGAGAAGTCGGACACGTGCTTCCCAGGGAACTGCATCTGCACTCCAGAGGCAGGCAGTGGTTGCCTCTGGTCTAGGGTTGTGATTTGTGAGGCATGTCCCCTTCACTAGGTGCTGATACACAGGCTAGGGTGGGAGTGAATTGGCAGTGGGGACACAGGTATAGGTGCCCTCTAATGTGCTATTCAGCATTACACTCAGGTCTTGGCTATGCTGCCTGTTGCGGTGGCTCTTTAGGTGCTTCTGGGTTCAGGCTCTCTCCTGCTGACTTGGGCAGCAAATACAAGGAGGAAGCTATTATCTTGCTGGCTCAGGCACCCTCATGGGATTGTAGTTTATTGAAAGATGAATACATCAGTGATAGCCTTTCAGAATGTGGCTTACAATCTTCAGACCCAAGAGCCACCCTTTCCTATCACTTTAGATCCAGGGACCACCCTTTCCTACCACTTAAAACCTGGAGGTCACTCCTTTCCATCACAGCCTTGCAGTTTTAAAAGCCCAAAGTCTTTTGAACAGGAACAGGGTTGGGATATTTGCTTTAAATAATTCCAGGAGCGGGTTGTGTAGTTTCCACCTGGGTTTCAGGTGTCAGTTCTCAGAGAAGACAAGTTTACTTATGCCATGGTGTCCCTTAAGCCTTCTGTACTTACGTAACAATTTCTAAAAACATAGGCATTCTCCTCTCCAATCTCAGTGTAATTATCACACCAGGGTTTTCATTTCTGCTGCTTAAACACCAGATCTTGCATGTGACTGATTATCCTAGTAATGTCTTTAATTGCAAAAAGATGCCTTATGTGGATGTGGTTTTCGCTACACCTTGTATAATTCTACACTAGGGTCTGCATTCTACAGAATATAAGCTCAGAAAAATACAACATCTATAACTTTTATTGCTGACTTGGAATAGCCATTTCCTTGTGAGGCCTAGGAAGACTGAGGGGAGCCTGGTGGCAGAGGCCACAGGGGTGAAGTTAAGTGCAAATGCAAGGTGACTCTCATGAACTGAGAGCATGGCCTTTCCATGTCTTCTGTTACATTATTTGAAAGGTGAAGGAGCCTGGACTCTCATACCCATATTCCTTTTAGACTGGGTGGAGGGTTCCTGGGAGTCCCTACAGCTCAGAGCTCAACTGTTCATTGGTTTAAGCAGTCTGTTCATCCTGAAGATTATGGTGAAGAAAAGAAAACATTCCCAAAGGCAGAAAGATGAATGGGTTTGGTTTTTTTTAAGTTTTTCTTTAAAGAAAGTCTGCTGGAACTCAGTGTATAAACCATGTTGGCCTCAAACTTGCAACAGCTCTCTTGCTTTAGCCTCCTAGTGTTGGGATTAAAGGTGTGCACCATATACATGGCTCCAAGTAATTTATGTTTCAAATTTTAACTCTGTGTGTGTGTGCATGCATGTGTGGATGGAGGTCAGAGAACAACTTTCAGGAGCCTGTTATTTTTTGTTTTTTTTTTTTTTTTTTTTTTTTTTTGGTTTTTTGAGACAGGGTTTCTCTGTGGCTTTGGAGCCTGTCCTGGAACTAGCTCTAGACCAGGCTGGCCTCGAACTCACAGAGATCTGCCTGCCTTTGCCTCCCGAGTGCTGGGATTAAAGGTGTGCGCCACCACCACCTGACTAGGAGCCTGTTTTTTACTTCCATTGTATGGGTTTCAAGTATGGAACTCAGGCAGGTCAGGCTCTGTGGCAAGTACCTTTACCTGCTGAGCCGTCTTGTTAGCCCTAAGTGATTCTTTTTCGTTTTTCTTGTGAAGCAAACAGATTCTTGCTCCATAGCTGAAACTGATGACTAGTGTTCTAGTCATCTTCTGTTATGATCACTGGAGCCCCACATCCAGATACCTGGGAGCTTTTGGAGTTGGGAACCTGGGAGAGCCTTGTAGGTCAAATACCCTGGTGTACTTGCTCCAGGATACCTTGCTCTATTGTAAAGCAGGGAGGGGGCATATCCTGGTCCACCATCTTTGGCCATTACCATGTGTTTGGAGTGATCAGACAGTGGCATTTTATAAACAGGTTCTGACATGGGCGTGGTCTGGTTTAATAAAGACACTACTAATGAGATGGGTTCTCCAAGCTAGAGTGCCTTGTTTATTGTAGTTTGGCGTTTTTTTGTTTTATTTATTTATTTTGTTTTGTTTTTTGAGGCAGGGTTTTTCTGTGTAGCCCTGGTTGTCCTGGAACTCACACTGTAGACCAGGTTGGCTTTGAATTCATAGAGATTGACCTGCCTCTGCCTTCCGAGTGCTGGGATTAAAGGTGTGAGTCACTCCCCCCCACCCCCCGCCCAGCAAAGTGTCTTATTCTTACACATGTGCTATGTATACATCTTGCTTGCTCATTTGAGCTTCTCAAATCCAATGCTGTTATTATTTGGGCTCAAGGGGTTTGTTCTAACACTCTGACATTTCAATGGGAAATTCAATTGAAAATAAATTGCTTTGAACTTTTTTTAAAGGCTGTTCTCACTTTATAGCCTTAGCTGGCCTGGAACTCACTATGTCGACTAGTCTCAAAATTTCAGAGATCTACCTGCCTCTGCCTCAGGAGTACTGGGAATAAAGGTGTGATCCACTATGTCTGGCCAGGTATCTATGAGTTTTTGTTTTGGTCTAGCCTCACCTTAGTGGGCCAGCATTAGCGCACAGCAGAGGAGCACAGCTGCTGGGGTTTGGGTTGGTATTAATGCCTCGAGTGTTGGCTTATGTGGTGGACATGAACGTGTAGGTTGGGCCTTGTAGGCCACGGTTTGAAGTGTGTGGAAGTGGCTAAGATGGTGCGGACAATAGCCATTAAATATCTCCTTGGTCTAGGTCACTAGTTCTAAAAGCCATGGTTCATGGTTGCAGTATATACTATGATCTCTTCATCGCTAATCCAGGTTGTTCATAATCTCTGGAAATGCAACCAATAACCTTGAAATAGGCCCCCTATTGGTGAGCCCAGTGTGCAAGCACCTCTGCCTGCTGCAGGTTACATGCTGGAGAGCAGGATGCCGGTAGTCTGGCACAGCCCAGCCGTTCTTGAATGTGCTGTGTGGCAGAAGCAGCCGATAGTGTAGACAGTGGGTACTGTGTGCTCCAGTGAAACCATATATGGGGACTGAAATTTGAATTTCATCTAATTTTTATATCCTAAAGAAGAGGTCTTTAATTTTTTTCCTCATTTTAAAATGTAAGGTCAACTTTTGGCTCATGGGTTGCACAGAAACAGGTGGGAGCTGGACCTGCCCTGTGGGCCCTGGTTTGCCACTGTGTGGCCTCTATGGAATTTGTGAGTGAGGAACAGGCAGAGGTCAAAGGTAGGCCAACTGGAAGGGCTGGAGCCTTTCAGAGCTGTGGAAGGCTAATGCTGGGGGCGGATGGTGCCTGTGAAGGGCTTGAGTGGGCATGGTGGGACAAGCAGTGCTCAGAATCTGCTGGCAGGTGCACCTCCTCTCAGTCTGCCATCAAAGTGTGACTTGTGTTGGACCCAGGGTCCTGGGCAGTACGGTGTCGTGTGAGCAGAGAAGGGAGGCTGAGGAACCAGCAGGAGGAGAGTACAGGATTGTTGAAGGGAGCAGGCCCAGAATGTCCCACAGACTTCTTTCCCAAGGAGCTGTGGGATGGTAGTCCCCTTGAGCAGCAGAAGTTAGGAAGAACTGGTGGTAATTCATGAAAGCCTGGCTTGCAGCTCTGGAATAGACTCTTGGAGTCCTGCAACCTGGGCAAGGTGAAGAGAGAGGCAGGATGGAGGTTGATTCAATGCCTGTTCCTGCCGGCTCCAAGTACTATGGTTATCAGGGTGGCCCCCAGCCCTGGGACAGCTGGAAGACCTTTCCTAGGGGCCTGTGAGGCCAAAAGGATCCTGAGAGGTTGTTAACATTTTTCTGTATCAACACTTGGACCGATGGTTCAGAACTGGTGGTGGGTAAGATTGCTGGTGCTTGAACACAAGTTAGGCCTGTGGTACCACACTGTGTCTTGTGCTTCCTGCAAGACAGTGAAGCATCAAATGCCATATTTTTATCCAAGACTGTCATTGATGGGCTGGAGAGCTGGCTTAGTGATTAAGAGCTCTTGCTGCTGTTCAGAGATCCCAGGTCAGTTCCTGTCACCCATGTCAGGTGGCTGACAACTGTCTATAACTCCAGTTCGAGGAGACCTGATGCCTCTGGTCTTTGAGGGCACCTGCACTCATGTGCATATTCCCACATGCACACACACACACACAATTAAAAGGAATAAAAATAAATAGATGTTCTTAAAAGATTGTTCTAATGTTGCAGTGAAGCCATTAGCACTCACTTCATCAACATTCTGATGACCTGGACAGCGAGTGCGTTTGTGTACTGGGATTGTTCCCAGGACAGCCCTCTGTAGTAAAGGAAGCTGTGAACTGAACTTGCTGCTTTCTCAAGGACCCCCACAAAAGAAAGCCTGACCAACATGGGTCTTCCTACAAAATGTACAAAGCTTGTCACTCCAAGGAGTCTATTGTCAGTGATACAAATTGTCAAGTGGGATTGGAATTTTTTGGATGTGTTTAGAATGTGAGCCTAACAGCTCCTTCAAAGAGGAGTCAGTCCTAATGTTAACACATACAAGTGTGAGGTTTTGTTTATTTATTTGGAGGTAGGGCTTCACGACATAGCCCAAACTAGCTTTGGGAGACTCCTGCTCAGTCTCTGAGTGCTGGGATTATGAGCCTGTTTGACCATGCTTTTAGTATCATCATGTATCATGAGTAGCATCTGTAGGTTACGTATACTTTAGTGATCAGGACTTTCTGAATGATAAATGGCAGCTTACATTTGCCTCAGAAGTCCGCTTGCCAAGCAGAACAGATTAGTGGGCTTTGAAGAAGTCAGGTGCCAAGTTTCCAGTGGTGGCAGGCTCCGCCTGCAGTTAGACTTCAAGAATGAAAACAAGTGCTTAGTTTTAGGGTTACTGCAAAGGCGTGTATCCACAGCTGTGTGCAAAAGCTGCTGCATTTCTCTCCCATTCCCAGCTGCATCTCCTCATGAGGCTGGCTGAAGTCAGGGCTTCGTCCAGAGCCAGCCACTCTGCCAGGATGCGAGTAGGAATCTAGAATCTGTAGAATGCAGCTGTAACCTGGAGGTTAGCAAGCCTGTAAAGGGCAAAGCAATGTCACTTCGTATTAAGTCTTTGTTGTCTTGGAACCTGCAGTTCTTTCTCATTAAAAAGTATTTTGTATGTTAATATGCATAAAAATACAATTTCAGCTGGGTGGTGGTGGTGCTTGCCTTTAATTGCAACACTTCCAACTGGAAGAGCCAGGCAGGCAGATCTCAGAGTTTGAGCCTGGTTTATAGAGCGAGTTCTAGGACAGCTGGGCTAAACAGAAACTGTCTTGAAAAGAGGAAAAATAAGCCAGGCAGTGGTGGCACATGCCTGTAATCCCTGCACTCGGGAGGCAGAGGCAGGCAGATCTCTGAGTTTGAGGGTCTACAAGAGCTAGTTCCAGAACAGGCCCCAAAGCTACAGAGAAACCCTGAAAAAACCAATAAATAAATAAACTTTCAGAAACTTAAAAAAAAACACAATATCCAAACATACTCTGATATGATAGCAAATGTGGTATGCAAGAGATCCTAAGCCCAGAAGTCCCAGTTGCTGCCTCCCAGCACACCAGCCATTTCACCCTCCACTGCTGCTGTACCTGGGACTGTTGTGTTTAGGACCCACTGGCCACACACTTAAGCAGAACCTCCATCTCCTAGATAATTGAATTTCTGTCTTTTTTGTCTTATTTATGTATTTTGAGACAAGGTCTCATTTTGTAACTCTGGCTGTCCTGGAACTTGCCATGTAGGCCAGGCTGGTCTCCAACCGCCTGCTTCTGCTGCCCAGTTGTTATTGTTGTGATTAAAGGCTGAACCATCATATCTGCCCTGATACTTGGGTTTCTTAAGATAATCTTCAAAGTAGAGGCGGGACAATGAGAACAGGAAAATTCTGGGAAGAAGAAAGATTCAGTCTACATTTGTGACCCAGACACAGAGCAAGCAAGATATGACTGCCTTGCCAAAAAAAGGCTCATGAGAGGCTTGAAGATTCAAAAGTAGAAGCTGTCAATGTAATAACTTGGAATTAGTAAATGAAATTCTTGAAGATATCAGTCCTCTGATAAGTGTGGATGAAAATGTGGCAGAACTGGTTGGAATACTCAAGGAACCTCATGTCCAGTTGCTCCTGGAGGCCCTTGGTGTTGTGGCATCAAAATGTTATGATTCGCCTCCCTCAAGCCCAGAGATGAACAGTTCTTCTCTCAGTAATCAGTTATTGCCAGTAGGTGCCATCGCATTCTTGGTATTCACAAAAGAGCTGGAAAGCCATTGGGTGTAACATTTAGGGTTGAAAATAATGATCTGGTAATCGCCCGAATCCTTCATGGAGGAATGACAGATCGCCAAGGTCTGCTTCATGTGGGAGCTATCATTAAGGAGGTCAGTGGACAGGAGGTTGGAAACAATCCAAAGGAATTACAAGAGCTGCTGAAAAATATTAGTGCAAGTGTCACCCTAAAAATTTTGCCAAGGTGTAGAGATATTACTCCTCAACAGGTATTTGTCAAGTGTCATTTCCATTCAATGATAACCTGATACCCTGCAAAGAAGCGGGATTGAAGTTTTCCAGGAGAAGTTCTTCAAATTGTAAACAGAGAAGACTCAAATTGGTGGCAGGCCAGCCATGTGAAAAAGGGCAGAAGTGCTGGTCTGATCCCAAGCAAATTCCTGGAAGAGAAGAGAAAGGCGTTTTTTTTTTTTGTTTGTTTGTTTTTGTTGTTTGTTTGTTTTTGCATAGACTGGGACAATTCAGGGCCCTTTTGTGGAACTATAAGCAACAACAACAAAAAGATGATGATGATGTACCTCACATCTAGGAATGCAGAGTTTGATCGTCATGAAATTCAGTTCTATGAGGAAGTAGCAAAAATGCCACCCTTCCAGTGAAAAACATTAGTGTTGATAGGAGCTCAAGGTGTGGGCAGAAGAAGTTTGAAAAATAGATTCATAGTGCTGAATCCTGCTAGATTTGGAACAATGGTGCCATTTACTTCACCAAGTAAGTAAGCCAAGAGAAGATGAAAAGGATGGACAGGCATATAAATTTGTGTCCCATATGTGGGGCAGTGGTGGCGCACGCCTTTAATCCCAGCAGAGGCAGGTGGATCTCTGTGAGTTCGAGGCCAGCCTGGTCTACAAGAGCTAGTTCCAGGACAGGCTTCAAAGCTGCAGAGAAACCCTGTCTCAAAAAACAACAACAACAACAAAAAATTGTGTCCCAATCAGAGATGGAAGTAGATATAAAAGCTGGAAAGTATTTGAAGCATGGGAAATATGAAGGAAACCTCTATGGAACTAAGGTTGACTCTATCCTTGAAGTTGTACAAACTGGACGTACTTGAATTTTAGATGCCAATCCAAAAGCATTGAAAGCGTTGAGGACATCTGAGTTCATGCCTTATGTGGTATTTATTGCTGCTCCAGAGCTAGAGACCCTGCGTGCGACGCACAAGGCTGTGGTGGATGCAGGGATCACCAGCAAGCTTTTGATGGGCTCTGATTTGAAGAAAACAGTGGATGAATTCAGAGAGCATACAGCCACTACTTTGATGTGATCATCGTAAATGACAATCTAGACAAAGCCTTTGAGAAACTACAAACTGCCATTGCGAAACTAAGAATGGAGCCCCAGTGGGTTCCTATTAGCTGGGCGTACTGATAATTCAATAAGGCTGTCAGTTAAATAAAACTTATAAAAAGTGAAGAAAAAAGATAATCTTCAGCTGTACCTGTGTGTCCAGAAGGCTGCCTGGCACCATCACACATCTGGCCTGTTGTCCACTGCCTGGGAGAAAAACCTTGGGACAGAAACCGGTGGTTGACGCTTGTTGCCCTGCCCGTGTTCCGGCTTGGGGCAGGTCTGTGGGTGGTATAATGGTGTGGGCCTGCCCGTGGCCGGCTGTCTCTCTGGCTACTATGGACTTGTTTGATGAGGTGCTTGCATGTGGGGAAGTGTGAGAAAGTGACACATAGATTGAACAGTATCAACCTAAGAGAAATGGCCTGACGTCCAGTTTATTTGTTCCTTCCTAGTTGTACCTTGAAGCAATTTTTAGAGGTTCTGCCTCAAAAACAGTGTTGCCTATGTTTCCCCAAGGGTCAGGCAGGACCCCTGGAAGAAGTAGCTCTTGCCTTCTCTCTTTTCCTCACAACCAACCATCACTTATAGTCTGATTGCCACTGTCTAACTCAGTTTCGCTTGTTCATTCTGTCTGTGGTGTGTGTGCATGCATGTGACTGTCAGAGATAATACTGGGTATCTTCTGTCATTCTGTCTTATTTTCTGAGCCAGTGTTTGTCACTGAACCTGGAGTGTATTGTAGTGACATTTCATTTGTATTTTAATAAATAAAGCTTGCCTGAAGATCAAAGAGTCAGCCTTACAGACCAGGCCTTGGTGACATATACCCTTAATCCCAGTAGCCGCACTAGTTTGCCATAGAAACCAGGCGGTAGTGGTGCACGCCTTTAATCCCAGCACTAGAGAGGAATGTAAGACGGGAGGAGACAGCTCTCACATACAGTCTCATTCTGAGATTCCTGGAGGCAGGATCGTCATTTCGGACTGAGGTAGAGGTAAGAGCCAGTGGCTGGCTGCTTTGCTTTTCTGACCTTCAGGTTGAATCCCAATATCTGTCTCTGTTTTTATTAATCGTGCTACAGCTTATCACTTTGGGTAGACTGGCGGGCCAAGTAACCTGGAGATCTGCCTCTGCCTCCCTGGCCCCGCGGTCCTTTCTGTGGGTTCTGAGGACCTAAGCCCAGATCCTCACGTGTGCACAGCAAGCGCTTTACCAGCTGAGCCGTCTTCTTGGTCAGCCCCCATCTCTCTCTCTCTTTTTTTTATATTCCATCTCATATGTTTTAGGGGAAGAAGCAAACTGAACCTTTCCACATACTGTAGTTAATAAAATGCATCCTGTTGCTGACCTCCTGGCTTTTGAATTTTTTTTTCTTTTGGTTAGCGCTCCTGTGTCTTGAAAGGATTGGGGTAATCTTTGATGCCTCAGCAGTTTCCATGTTCCCAGAGACTAGGCTGCCTGAGTACCACTTTGCTACTTCTTTAAGTGGACAGGCAGTGTCACCACTGTCCTGATTTTTATTTATGTTTAATTAATTTAGTTTTTGAGACAGTCACTATGTAACCTAGGGAACCTGGAATTTGCTGTGTTATGTTCACCAGTTTGTCCTTGAACTCACAGTGATCCCCCTGCCTCTGCATCCCAAGAGCTAGAATGGAAAGTGTGTATCACTATGTCTGTCTGACTAGATTTTCATGGCACTGTGAACTTGGCGTTCCAGCTCTCATGGACTCTGGAATCTCTAGAGCAAAGCGGTACATTGGGAACACTGTGGGTGGGACTCAGGGCCCGGAATGCGTTCTTCCCTTTCCTGCAGTTGGTTCTGAGCACCTTTTCCACACACAGTGCATCTGTTCTTCTCTTGTACTAAGGGCTGTTCCTGGTCTTGCGGCTTTTTGCCAACAGTAAAGCATATTTTCTTTTTTATTTTTCTATAAAGTGAGACCAGACAAGGTGTAGATGTTTTCCATAAGCCCCTTCCAGACACATCAAGAACATGCTAGGCTTTTCCCTGGTGGCATGTGCAGTAGGCTTGTTAGACTCACTGCTGGACAGGCATCAGGTGACCAATGTGTCATTCCAGTCCAGGGCTGTGTGTCTGTCTGGCTGCTTTATCCTGCTTCCTGTGGAAATACCTCCACCAAACCAGATGTGGCCTGAGAGCTCCTGGAGAGGCTTGATGTAAGAAACAGCTGAGAAGTCTGTTCTCAAGGCTGACGGGAAAGAAGCCATCGAACGTCCTATGATGTGGTTCATTCCTTGACCGAGAAAATCCTGGCGGGGAAGTGCAGTGAGCCTTGTTCAATCCTTGTCTTTGTGCTGCCTTCATTGTTTCTTCATGTCATGAGAGCTGACACTCTGTGGTATTTCCCTTTTGAACCTTTACCCCTAAAGTCAAGCTTTATAGTCTAAGTAGTGTTGTTTGTGCCCCTCACCCACCTGTGCTGGCGATCAAACCTGTGCCTCACCACCGAGCTTCCCCTGTGACCCTCTGTTTACTTTCGTATTTGAGACAGTCTTTTTAAAAGTTAGTCACTAGCCAGGTGGCGGTGGCGCACTCCTTTAATCCCAGCACTCTGGAGGCAGAAGCAGGTGGATCTCTGTGAGTTCGAGGCCAGC
Organism: Ondatra zibethicus; assembly: GCA_004026605.1. NCBI lineage: Eukaryota > Metazoa > Chordata > Mammalia > Rodentia > Cricetidae > Ondatra > Ondatra zibethicus. Next base: position 239,849 of record PVIU01000826.1, read on the forward strand.
CTGATCTACAAGAGTTAGTTCCAGGATAGGCTCCAAAGCTACAGAGAAACCCTGTCTCGAAAAACAAAAACAAAACAATAAAATTAGTTGCTTAATATTTTTTTTGAGACAGGGTTTCTCTCTAGCTCTGGCTGTTCTACAACTCACTATATATACCAGTCTGGCCTTGAACTTCGAGATCCACTTGCCTCTGCCTCTCAAGTGCTAGTATTAAAGGTGTGTACCATCACTGCCCAGTGAGACAGGCTTTTAGTCCAGTGGACTTTGGACTTACTCTTCATCTCAAATTCCTCAAAATAGCTTTTAAAAATTTCTGTATTGCTGGGCGGTGGTGGCGCACGCCTTTAATCCCAGCACTGAGGAGGCAGAGGCAGGCGGATCTCTGTGAGTTCGAGACCAGCCTGGTCTACAAGAGCTAGTTCCAGGACAGGCTACAAAGCTACAGAGAAACCCTGTCTCGAAAAACCAAAAAAAGAAAAAAGAAAATTCTGTGTTCTCTTATGGAAACTGTACATACATGAATATTTAAAAATATGTTTGTAGTTAAATATTTAGTCACCATGCTTCATTGCTGGCCATGACAGTCAGTTTATCACTCATATATAGCTAAGTAGTTGGGATTTTGTACTTAACCGTTGTGCAGTCCTGTGGAGACCAGAGCATAAGCACAAAGGCTTTGAAGACCTTAGTTCATATTTTTAATTTAATGTGTGTGTGTGTGTGTATTTGAGATATAACCTCACAATGTAGCCCTGGCTTGACTGAAACATGTCCTGTAGACCAAGGTGGACTGGAATTCATAGAATGATCTGCCTACTTCTGCCTCCCAAGTGCTGGGATTACAGTTGTGGGTTCACAATGGCAATGCTGATGTCATATGGCATCTGTGTCTGGCATGCGCACAATGCCTTCCATTGGGCCCATCTCAGCCATATATACTGGATGCCAGCATGGACCAGGCTTTGTGCAGGCTGCTCAAATGCTCCCCTGGGACTCAGCTTTCAGCAGGGCATGGGAGGCAGATGCAGCAAAGCAGGTATTTGTAAGCCAGAGGAAAGTGCTCATCACAAAGCCGGGCAGGGGACTGGAAAAGTGGGTGCTAGTGTCCTTCAGGTATGATTGGTGTCACTGAGGAGCCTGTGAGAATGTGGGAAAGGGGTAAGGGACCACTGGCTGGAAGGGCCTAGACTAGGCTGTTCCTTATGAGCTGGGGGAGGGGGGGGCGACTGAATAGGTCCAGTGAATGAGCCAGGAAGAGCTCCCAACAGGAATATGCTGGTGGATAGCCATCTGCTGAGGGAACAGAAGCTGCCCTCATGTCTTTGCAACATATTAACGAGCCAAGGAAATCTCGTCTGTTTGATGTGGCCCTTGAACTGCTGTTACGAGCTCTGGAGCAGAAGGTGGAGAACCCCAGGGAACTGCACATGAGTCCAGGTGTTAGGTGATGAAACGCTGGAGCCAGAGTCTGTAGGAGGGCATGGAAGAACCACCTAGGCATGAGGCTTTGGCCCAAGCTGCTGGGTACCATTGGCCACTGCTGACAGTTGAGATGGTGGGAAGGACTGTGATCAGTACCTGGAGCTCATGTCCAAGGAGATGTTCAGCAGCCTGTGCTGGCATTTAGTGAGGTTAGGGCTGGGGAGTGCTGCAGTGCCAGCTAGGCGTGTGCAGCTTCTGGACGAGTAGCAGGCCTGCAGGGCAGTGCCCATTGAGCAGAGAGGGTGCTGCCCTGGGCATCCTGGCAGGGAGTTGATAGGGAGCAGACTGAGATGGAAGAACAGTGGCCCAGGGGAATAGTCCTGCAGGAAGCCCGGGGTGGGAGAGAGAGAAGCCTCGGAGCTGGACCAGCCTGGTAGGAAGGAGAAGTGTGAAACTCAGAGGAGAGGGTCTCAGAAGCAGTGCCAAGAGGGAGAAGAGTGACTTCATCGAGTGTCCTAGGGCATTGGGCACCCTGGAGGACGCCCTGGGAGTGGAGGAAGTATGATTTGTCATCCAGGAGCTCTGAGGAGTTCAATCAAGGTGCAGGGAGGAGGGCTGAGGAGTGGCAGGGGGAGATAAGGACTGAGTGAGATGGACTAAAGAAGACCTTACTAGATTATTAGATCAGTGGCTTGGGTCTCTGGGTTCAAGACCCAGCAGGTTCAAAACCCTGTACTGCTGTGCACCTCTCGTAGGCACAGGAGGACATACACATGCAGTTCTGTGGAAGGGATGGCTGTCCTCTTACCTGCTGACCTCTCCACTGCTGTTCCTTTCTGTGGTGCATTGCGTGGCACGATTAAATCGTTCTTCCATGTTAACACATGGTTGGGCCACCCCTCATCTTCCTGTACCTCTGCTGAGTGCTTGGGTTGTGCCTTTGGTGGACTGCCTTTTTCCACGTGCGCCCTGGGAGCTCCAGGACTCTAACTGGTAATTACATTCCGAGTCTTTATTGAACATTAGTCTTAGTCCAGCTGTTTTATTACATTAGGACTGGATTCTCCTCAGGCCTTCTGAGAAATGGCAAAGTTAATTTGCCAAAATGGTAACTGCACGTACTGCTCTCTGTTCCAGTTTTCTTGGGCTTCTTGCCCTAGTTTTTTCTATTGAAACCTTCACTGCTAGCAGAATTTTAAATGTTTTTATCCTGGCAACAGAAGCATTTGGATAAACAGCTAGGGGAGCAGTGGTGTCCTCATTTGGAGGAGGTCAGGGTTCGGGGTTTTATGGCCACTTCAGAGCGTTTTCTTAGACCACGTGCAGAGCTTTTCAAAAGCAGGAAGATGCTGGGGTTGGGCATTGGAAAGCCACTTCCATTGGCTCCTTAGAGAGGCAGGCGCTGCTCATGGAATCCGTGTGGTAGAGCCACCTGTGAGTAGACTGCAGGGCCGGAGTAGGCAGCTTTAGACCAGGCGGTTAGCTTTCTCACAAGGCTGTCCATAGCAGGTGGCCTAGGAGCGGGCAGCTCCACATATGTGAGGAACTGGCTCTTTCCTTTGCTCTTCTTGGGTTTCCATGTTTGGGCCTGGAGAAGGCCAAGGCTGTAGGCCAGTTCTCTCTTGAGGATTTGTTCCCAGGGTTTCTGTACCTGTGTCTCTTTGGGTAGGCTTGTAGGACTGTCCAGTCTTTTGACATCGTGACAGACATTGTCATCTATGAAGTTCATGCACAAAAGCCACACAATCAAGTAAACCTCCCAAAACAAAACTTTGCTGTGTTAAGCAAATTAATGATTTTGTGTGGGGCAGCATTTATTGCTCTTCTGGGGTGGATGCGGATTGTGGGCCATGGGTTGGAGAGGCCTTGTAGCTGCACTTCATGTAGGTGAAGCTGGAAAGGTGAGTCTGTCTGGTGACCATCTGCCCAGAGATACTCAGGCAGGCATTCTGGTGATTCTAGTATCTGCGCAGCCTTTAGAACTGTAGATTTTCCTGTCTACATTTTCCTGGGAAAGGATCTGTAGTGCATTTCCAGCGCTTTGGATTTGCTAGACCCTGGACTGTTTTCAGTCTAGTGCTGAATTTGGCTGGGCGGCTTTAGGAAGGTGAAGTTCGCTTTTCCCTAGAGATCCACCTGCCTCCCTAGTGCTGGGATAAAGACATTAAACCACTGCCCGACTATCCTTGAACTCTTTTTTTTAATTGATATTTATTGAGCTCCACAGTTTTCTCTGCTCCCCTCCCTGCCTCTCCCCTCTCCTCTTCAATCCCCCCCCCAAGGTCTCCATGCTCCCAATTTACTCAGGAGATCTTGTCCTTTTATACTTTCTACTTCCCATGTAGATTAGATCTATGTAAGTCTCTCTTAGCGTCCGTATTGTTGTCTAGGTTCTCTGGGATGGTGGTTTGTAAGCTGGTTTTCTTTGCTTTATGTTTAAAAACCACCTATGAGTTAGTACATGTGATAATTGTCTTTCTGGGTCTGGGTTACTTCACTCAAAATAATGTTTTCTAGTTCCATCTATTTTCTTGCAAAATTCAAGCTGTCGTTATTTTTTTCTGCTGTGTAGTACTCCATTGTGTAAATGTATCACATTTTTTTTTTTTATCCATTCTTCGATCAAGGGGCATTTAGGTTGTTTCCAGGTTCTGGCTATGACAAACAAAGCTGCTATGAACATGGTTGAGCACATGTCCTTGTGGCACGAATTGAGCATCCTTTGGATATATACCCAAAAGTGGTATTACTGGGTCTTGAGGAAGGTTGTTTCCTAATTTTCTGAGAAATCGCCACACTGACACCCAAAGGGGTTGTACCAGATTGCATTCCCACCAGCAATGCAGAGGTGTTCCCTTTTCCCCACAACCTCTCCAGCATAAGTTGTCATCAGTGTTTTTGATCTTGGCCATTACTTACAGGTGTAAGATGGAATCTCAGAGTTGTTTTGATTTGCATTTCACTGATGACTAAGGATGTTGAACATTTCCTTAAGTGTTTTTCAGCCATTTTAGATTCCTCTGTTGAGAGTTCTCTGTTTAGGTCTGTGCTCCATTTTTTTTTTTTTTGATTATGTGATCTTTTGGTGTCCAATTTCTTGAGTTCTTTGTATATTTTGGAGATCAGACCTCTGTCTGATGTGGGGTTAGTGAAGATCTTTTCCCATTCTGTAGGCTGTCGTTTTGTCTTGTTGACCGTGTCCTTTGCTTTACAGAAGCTTTTCAGTTTTAGGAGGTCCCATTTATTAATTGTTTCTCTCAGTGTCTGTGCTGCTGGGGTTCTATTTCGGAAGTGGTTCCCTGTGCCAATGCGTTCAAGTGTACTTCCCACTTTCTCTTCTATAAGGTTCAGTGTGGCTGGCTTTATGTTGAGGTCTTTGATCCATTTGGACTTGAGTTTTGTGCATGGTGATAGATATGGGTCTATTTTCATTTTTCTACATGTTGATACCCAGTAGACAGCACCACTTGTTAAATATGCTTTCTTTTTTCCATTTGATATTTTTTTGCTTCTTTATCAAAGATCAGGTGTTCGATGATGTGTGTATTGATATCCGGGTCTTCTATTCGGTTCCATTGGTCCTCCTGTCTGTTCTTATGCCAGTACAAGGCTGTTTTCAGTACTGTAGCTCTGTAGTAGAGTTTGAAGTCAGGGATTGTGATGCCTCCAGAAGTTCTTTTATTGCATAGGATTGTTTTGGCTATCCTGGATATTTTGCTTTTCCAAATGAAGTTGAGTACCATTCTTTCAAGGTCTTTGAAGAATTTTGTTGAGATTTTGCTGAGCATTGTCTTGAATCTGTAGATTGCTTTTGGTAAGATTGCCGACAGGATTTATGTATGGCGTGAGGATCATTATCTCTCAGCAGTCGCTGTTCTGTGCTTCCAGTTCCTCCTCAGAGGCCTTGGGAAGGTCTGAGTACAGTGGCCTAGGTCTGTCTTTCCTCATCTAGGGGAGTTGCACCTGATCCTAGGCTGTGGGACAGTACTCAGACTGAGGGTGAAGACAGCAGAATCACCAGAGTTGGGATGGCGATGTCCTGGTGTCACCCTGACCCTGTCACTGTGTGCATCTGCTGGAAGGGAGAGGAGAAATAGTGTGCTCCTTTCCTCCCTCGTGTCTCAGGCCATTGAGCCTCTAGAATCTGCGTGTCCTGTGCATTTCCATTTTGTCTCCTTTCCTTCCCCTTTCCTGCTCTTTCTGCTCCCAGAGCAGTGCTCAGAGCACAGTGCACGGTATCCCCCTGCTCAGCTGTTCTGCTGCTGCCAAAAACACCACCTTGGCTTCTATTATGGTTCTTTTTTGAGTGAATCTTTACACAGTATGTTTAAATGCTGGAAGGAGGTCACTCCAAGGCTCTGGCAAGCTATTTGGGGCTCAGTGTCTTGTCAGATATGTGTGTTTCCAGTTACCCAGCAGGTGGCGCACCTGTCCATGTTTTGGCTATTTCTTGCTACTGATTGATTCCTTATACTCAGTTTCATAGGTTTCCTGGCCTTTCCTATTTCTGTGAAAGAAAGAATTGGCCTATGTTTAGCAAGTAAATTTTTCCTAGTTTCAGTTTTCCTTTAAAGAACCCTTTTGATTAAATAAAATGCAAACAGAATTGCGTGTTAGGGTGTGGTGACTCGTGCTTGTGTTTGCGTCTTTCACACGTCTCGCCGTTGCACGACCAGACTTGCATCTTAGCTGTTGACTTGTATTGCCCTTTCCTTAATTTTGTCTACTTTTTTTTGGTTTTTAAACAAAGGGATTGTGTCTTTTCTTTTTAGATTTATTTGTTGTGTATACAGTGTTCTACCTGCATGTGTATACGGTGTTCTACCTGCATGTGTATACAGTGTTCTACCTGCATGTACACCTGCATACCAGTGTTTTGTCTGGATGTAATGTGCATTCAGCACCATGAGAGGCCAGAAGTGGGCATCAGATCCCCTAGAATTGAAGTGAAAGATGGTTGCGAGTTACTATATGGGTACTGGAGCTGGACCTGGGCTTCTCTGGAAGAGCAGTACCTTTAACTGCTCAGCCAGTCCCTCCTGTAGTATCTTAAATATTTTGATCCATTTTCTTTTTCCTGGTTTGATTGAATTCTTTTTGTGTTGTAAGCCACCTAGTCTTTTGCTTGGATGCATAAGGGAAAATTCTTTTCCCTCTAGGTATCTGGCATACCCTTTCAATAAGCGAAATCAGCAACCCCTAGCCCCACTTGCACTTTCAGGAGCCCCCTCTCCTCCTTTCTGTCCTGGCTTTGGAACCCAGGGCCTTGTGCTTGTTATTGCTTACCTGCACCCCAGCCCTAGGAGGCTCTTGGGTACCAGTTCTGAGATCCCACTCCATTGCCCTGACTTGCTCCTTTTGTTTCCCAGTGCACTCGTTGGGCATTTTCTCCTGTCTTCTGTAGTGGCGGTTTTGAACATTCCCTTTAATCTTTTCTACTCTCTCGGTGTTCCTATTTGTTTTCCCGTTTTTGTTATGACTCTGCCTGTTGTATTTGTTTGCTTTTGAGTTCTGTCTGTCTTGGTCTCTCTAACTATTTATTTGCAACTGCTTATTTAGATCTGGGTTGATGGACCTGGCTTCACTTTCATGTTGGAGCCTAAGGTCTCTAGTGGCTTCATCAAAACATCACAGCAGTTGGGAAAAAGTCACAGATGGATCTGCTAGGGGAGATTCTTGGGGGCAGGGTGTCTGGAGGGCCATGCAGCCATGACACTGGTTCTCTGGGATGTGATAATCACTGAGGAAGCTGAGGTACGATGGGTCACAGGTAGTGATTGACAGAGTGCTCAGAGGCAGCTGGGGCCTGTGGAGATGCTAGGCTTGATGTGAGGGCTCCAAACCTGCTAAGGACGGTGTGTTTGGAGGAGGCGTGAGGAGGAGTGGGGAAGCGAGGCTTTCAGCTGGGGCTAGTCCATCCCATTTCTTTTTTTTTTTTCTTTAAGGAGAAAAGCAGCTAGTTATTTATGTATCTGAGCATTTCTGAGTGCTCAGAAAACAAGTAGAGCCCTGTAGTGAAGCACCTGCAGACTTCTAAGACTCCTTGTCTACACAGGGCTAGTGATCTATTCCGCACCGTGACCGTTAATTTTCCTTTGTGGTTCTTGCAGGTGACAGAAAGCCCAAACCCTGTGACCTCTGGATTCTCTCTTATTGGTGTGCCCCTCTTCTCGTGTTCTGGATGATGTCAGAACAGGACCTGGCGGATGTGGTTCAGATTGCAGTGGAAGACCTGAGTCCTGACCACCCAGGTAGAGCTGTGAGACAGTAGATAAACTTCTGCTCTCATGTCGTCTCAGGATCAAAAGCCTCTCTGCTGGACTTTGTTCCCTCAGTAAAGCAGACTCACAGTGGTGCCAGCTCTGTGTAAAAACTCAATGGATGTAAGCAGTGCTGCATGAGTGAGTGTGTGGGGGTACATGCGTGTGTGCATGCGCACACACACACAGCACCTTCTTTTCTAGCTGGCCCCCAGGTTTGTTTCCAGCAGTACAGCTACTCATGCCCAGCATGAGTACCCTTGTGTACTTGTTACCTGTTCCATGATGCCTTCTGATGATGCTGCCATGTGTGGGACCTGTGGCTCTTACTTCACCCCACCTCCTGTGTGTAGCTCGCTGCTGCAGTGGGCCCTGCAGACTTTAAACTGGAGGGCTGGTAACCACGGTTCTTCAGCGATTGTGGCATCCTCCTTACAGGCTTGCCCTAGTTTTTTGACCGCCCAGATGCTGTGTGATGTGCTTTGCACTGCTTCTATTCTCTGTGGACTCTGCTAGGGAAGATCTTGCACATGCATCTGGGCGAATAGTTTTGTAGGGCCAGTTCCCAGAGTAGAGCTGCTCTGTGCATGTAACATTTTGGTAAGACACTATTTTCCAGAAAAGTCCTGGTACCTCATCCCTATACTGACTGCTTGAAAATAGACGCCCTGACTTCTGCTGAGACCAGCCATTTTCTTATGATCGTAAACGCATAACCACTTGGAAACCTTAGCCGAGCATCTATTTTAAGGAGACTCTACAGAAGTGATAATCTGAATTTAAGACTTCTGGGGAGCATCATCTGTGAGAAACCTTTGCCTGTACTGTTTTAAAATAGCAGACTTGTTGCTCATGTACACATGTGATATATGCACGCGTGTGCGCTCTCTCTCTCTCTCTCTCTCTCTCTCTCTCTCTCTCTCACACACACACACACACACACACACACATATTCATTTCTGCAAAAAGAAGTTTAGGTTATTGCCCTTGAGATGTGGTGTGTTGCTAAGAGAGGAGGTAAGGCTCACACAGATCTGTAGATGGCAGAATCTTGTCCTCTCCCACGTGAGTGAGCACAGAGGCTGGAGAAGTGCATGTGCAGTCAGTGTCACCTGTTTTAGGCAAGGAGCTGGGAGAAAACTGAACTAGTGAATGAAAACATTCATGGCATAAAGGTCAGTAGCAAATACTGACTACAGAATTCTATGGTTATAAATTAGTAGATCTATGAAGGTGACCTGTGTCAGGCCAGAGCAGTGGCTCAGCAGTTGAGAGTACTCCCTCTCTTCCAGAGTGCATGAAGTCTTTTCTCATGTTAGACGGCTTATGACCACCTATAACTCCAACTCCAATGAATCTGATGCCCTTTATTGGCTTTTGAGGGCACCCCCACACATGTGGCATACATTCACATAGATGTATGTACATAAATAAAAATAAATCTTAAAATGATTGCTAGCTGGGCAGTGGTGGCACACGCCTTTAATCCCAGCATTTGGGAGGCAGACAGAGGCAGGCAGAGCTCTAGGAGTTTGAAGCCAGCCTGGTCTACAGAGGACAGCCAGAGCTACACAGAGAAATCCTGTCTTGAAAATCAAAAATAAATAAATAAGTGGGTGTGGGTGTGTGTATTGTGTGGGGGGGGGCGGGGAAGAGATGATGCTCCCGTGTAGAGAAAAGGACTAGATGGCTCAGGTCCACAGGAGTGCAGTGCAGAGATAAGGTCACGGAGGGCGCTGCTGCTCTTTGACTCTGGCACTCTTTGACCTTGTTTTGTACTTAATTTTAGATGATATTAGGAAATTGGGATGGTACAGCAGAGGCTGGAATTGGGGTTACCTTGCTCATCTGAAAGCAGGCCTGGAAAATCGGCAGGAGCTGCTAGTGGCGGCCCTTGAGCGGCTGCAGCTTCCACATAACTCAGTGTGTTTGCTCTGCTAGTCTGGGGGCATATATGACACGCAGAGAGAGTTGTGACTGTCAGTACATATGTGCCTCTCAGCCCCATGTTGGGAGTGGGCCCAGGACCAAAGGCTAGGTGAGGGTGCTTTTGACAGCAGACACACTGAATAAATGTCACAAATGGAGTTTAGTGTGGTTTTGCCTACTAGGCTCTGGCAAGCATTGACTGGGTGCTCTGATGTTTTTGTGAGGTGAGGGAGGGCCTTTTTCTGCTGAGAATTTTAACAAAGTGATTAAGGTGCCAGCCCTGTGCTTGGCAGTAGCTGTAAAGAGCCCTGAGGATCTCGCCATGTTCACTCCAGTTGCTGTCTCTGTGGTTGCTTTTCAGTTGTTTTGGAGAATCATGTCGTGACAGATGATGATGAACCTGCTTTGAAGCGCCAGCGACTTGAGATCAATTGCCAGGATCCCTCTATAAAGGTACTGTGTGGTCCTGTGTGGAGTGTCAAGTTTGTTTGTTTGTTTGTTTCTCTCTCTCTCTCTCTCTCTCTTTCTGGTTTTTTTTTTTTTTGAGACAGGATTTCTCTGTGTAACTGTCCTGGAACTTGCTTTGTAGACCAGGCTGACCTTGAACACACAGAGATCTGCCTGCGTCTGTGTAACTTTGGAGTCTGTCCTGGAATTCACTCTGTAGACCAGGCTGGCCTCAAACTCACAGAGATCTGCCTGCCTCTGCCTCCCAAGTGCACCCAGCCTGTGTTGATTTTCTACCATCAATTTAGGCTTAGAACAGCAGAAGTGACCCTCTTATATCTCTGGAGTGGCAGGGCCATACCATCTAGAATCCCGGGGGAGGCTCTTCCTGCCTCTTCTGTGCTGTGACCTCCAGGTAGCCTAGTCTTGTCACTAAAGTCTATGTTTGAGGCCTACCCTCACCCAGGCCTGGATGATCTTATTTATTGAAATGCATCTATAAAGACCCTCTTCCCAGATGATGCCACAGTAAGTGGCACAGAGATGCCTCTGAAATGCTACATAAAGCACAGGCTGGTGCTAGGCGGTGGTGGTGCACGCCTTTAGTCCCAGTACTTGGGAGGCAGAGGCAGGCAGATCTCTGTGAGTTTGAGGCCAGCCTGGTCTACAGAGTGAATCCCAGGACAGGCTCCAAAGCTACACAGAGAAACTCTGTCTCGAAAAACCAAAAAAGAAAAAAAAAGTATAGGCCGGGTTTTCCTGGCAGGAAACATTAGATTGGGAGGACAAATGAGATGTCTTTCTGTGTGTGCACATAGGCCTGCCTCAGATGGGAGGAAAGCTGAGGGTCACTATGGCCCCAGGTCCTCTCAGTCAGTCAGTGAATTGCTTCTGGATTTGCTTACTTGGGAGTCAGTGTCTGCAGAACTGGAGGTAAGTATTAGCACAAGAGACGTCTGCAGGAGCAACTCAGATGACTCCAGTCCTCCTCACGTGCTTCCTTTGAGTCAGGGTCATCTGCTTGAGGTGCTCAGTTCACTCTGGTAACAAGGAAAAGCGGTGCCAGCTGCAGTGAGGACTGAAAAGTCTATGCAGACCAGGGGTGGTGGCGCACACTCTTAATCCTGGCACTCAGGAGGCAGAAGCAGGTAGTCTCTGTGAGTTCCAAGATCGTCTTGGTCTACAAAGTGAGTTCCAGGACAGCTAGGACTACATAGAGAGGCCCTGGCTCTAAAAAAAGGAAGAAAGAAAGAAAAAGCAAACAACTGAAATCCAACTTCAGACCAATGGGCAGAAGGACAGCGCCAGATTTCACTTCACTTAAGTGTGACCATCACTGTATCACAGGACACATCTGTGAACAGAAACAGGACACGCAGAAGGGAAGGAGCTGCCTGGGTTCTGGTGACAGCACACTGCGTGCATGCTATCACATGTAGCCGTGAGCTGGCAGGGGACAGAAGACATTCACACGCCACATTAGCAGCTGTAACTCAGCAGACAAGTCCAAGGTGCTTGTGGTCATTTTCACTTGCGGAGCTGTGCTAGAGAAAATATTATTTCCCCTTTTTCATTATGGATTTGCTTGAGACATTAGTTAGCCTGTAACCGTGATTTTTCACCCAAACTCTAGGCAGAACATTTCTCTTTCAGTTAAAGTAATGGTTCAACTGTTAAAAGAACTTGAAAGGCAAATAGTTGATGTTCTCCAATTATAAAAAATAGTGGTCCATGGTTTTGTCTCATGATATATCTATCTTCCTGCGCTGTTGACATTGCCTCCATGAACAACCCGGGCACTTGGAGCCGAGCCCATGCTGCTGCTTGTTTCTTCCTACACACAGCCTCGGTGCTTGCTTCTGTGGAGCGGTTAGCAGGGGAGGGCCAAGTTCCCCTCCGACCTTTTCCTTACTAGTATTGCCGTGCTGTGATGAGCAGAGGTAGATGTGATGGCTTTGGGCATGTAGGGCATTCCTGCAGCTGCTCCTAACAGCTGTGCATAGCAGGGAATAAAGGATGCTCAGAGTTCTTAAGAGCCAAGGTTGGCTGGTCAGAGTGCCCTGGACCCATGCATTCATGATTTGCTGCGCTAGGCTTTGGTGATATGCTATATGCCGCTGCAACTGTTGTGGTTTTGATTGTATTCTGCAATTCCCTTTCAAGTTAGAGGAGAGACTGCCCCACTAGCTTGGACTAGGTGCAGAGCAGCAGTCTGTTCTGACTGCCTGTGCCCTGAGGTCCAGGGCCAGCCTCAGCTGCAGCCTCTACTCTTCGCAGGCTGTATCTTCCTTCTGATGTGTTCCTAAGGCTACATTTCTCCTCCAGTTGAATCCTTATTCTGTTTCCTTCAGATGTTGCTGGCCTTATTCCTGCATTTCCTCTCACTAACCAGCATCCTGAATGCTGGCCTAGAGGTCTCTTTTCACAGTAGAACTCCTGTGTCATGCGTGTGGTGGCTTCTGACAGGACTGGCAGTTGAAGGAGCAAAGCCTTTCCCTCTGGTCTGCATGTTCCTGAGTTTGAACATGGCTGACTACTGGTTTCAGCTTGGTAGTTGGAGGCTGCTCCTTTTGTAGACCACTAGGTGGCATGCTTGCTATTTAGAATGTCCTTGAAAGGGGGCTCATTGCCAGGTTTCTGTGGGGTATGCCGGTGAGTGGCAAGCCATTTTTTGTGTGTATGTGTGCAATTTGATACAATGTGAGTGCAGGGCCCATGTTTTCTAGGTGTTGTTTAGATGTTAGGTACAATCTGTCATCATAAGAAAGATTTTGTTGTTTTAATGTGTGACTTTACGGGTGAACACAGTGATAAGCTTATTACTCTATGGTCTTAGTGTAGGTAAGACTGCAAAAGGGTCTTGTTTGGTACAGAGGGCTGGGCTTCTCACTGAATCCCTAGGCACTGCTCAGGGCTAGATTGGGTGGAGTTAGGAGCCAGCTGTCTAGGGCCCGTGGACTTGCCCTCCCAGGGTAAGACGCCCTCTCTGAAGCTTTTCTGTTTTCACTTCCAGTCTTTCCTGTACTCTATTAACCAGACGATATGTTTGCGGTTGGATAGCATTGAGGCCAAGCTGCAAGCTCTTGAGGCTACTTGCAAATCTCTGGAAGAAAAGCTAGACCTGGTCACCAACAAACAGCACAGTCCCATCCAGGTCCCCATGGTGGCTGGTTCCCCACTCGGCGCCACCCAGACCTGCAACAAAGTGCGATGGTAAGTACCGAAGAGCCACGGCCCCACAGGCCTCCCCGGGAAAAGTGCTCCTGTGCCACCCAGGCGCCGCTGTTACTGATCTCCCCTAGCCCCAGATATCTGCCCTGCTGGTTCCATGGTGCTGGTTTCACTTAGACCGAAACCAAACACAGGCTCTGTGCTGGAACGACCTGAGTTGCTCCAGCGTTCTTCTTGGCTTAAGCAGACGAACTCTTCTTTCTTTGCACCTGGCCGTGAACTTGGCCCATGTATGTAGCTTCTTTTCTTTTCCTACCTCTGGCTGATCATTGCCTATGTTTTCTTCAGGGCTGGTATTTATAAATTTCACTTGATCATAGCAAACTTTCTGCTAACTCTGAGACTTACATTGTGCCTAATTTTTAAATAGACGCTTTGTAGCCTCCTCCTAGAGAGCTTTTTATGGTTTGTATTCTACTGGCTTGGATGTTTCATGCTTGGCTTAGTGGGATGGAAAGGTGCCTCAGAAGGTGCCCCTCCACTCCCTGGTCCATAGGCAGTGTGGCATGAGACCCCTCCGAGCAGCAGCACCCACTCAGTGCTCCTGCTGTTTTCATTCCCTCCTATGGCACATAGGAGGGAATCCACTTGTGATGGTGGGACGGTGTTATCTTTGTGCTCCAAGCTCCACAGCCTCTTGCCTATTGGGTTTGGGAAGAACAGAACAGTGGGGTGGCAGTGAGAGCCACAGCAAGCTAAGAGGGACACCAGTGACTTTACTGCAGTGTGAGTGGTTGCTGGGTGCTGGTATCTACAGCAGCAGTAGGTGCCTTGTGGATTTGGAAGGGAGTATGTGGGAAGGGGGAGTAAGGGTTACTTTGGATGGTTTTGGGGTGCTCAGGAGAACCAATGCCTACTCATCCTCTTTCTGAGATGGCTCCTAATGAGGCCTGCGGGGCAGGGCCACTCATTGCCTCCTGCAGCTTCACCCTCACCTGGTCTGTTGTGAGGAAACTGGGTGTCTAGCTTCTCCGAGGAGGCAGAGTTGCTCTTGTGACTGAAGAGGACTGCACAGCTCACCACGTGTCTCCCTTCAGACACTTGCCAGTCCGTGTCTGTGCAGGCTCTCTGTTAAGCTTGCAAAATGACCGACTGCCTCTTAAGGCAGTTGTTTTTGAAATACCCCTTTGTCCCAAACACACTGTCCAGAAATACAGCTGTGAGAGTTGACGGAGTGGCCCGCCTCACAAGAGGGAGGAGTGAAAGGACAGCGGCACGCCATGGACGGGAGACAAGCCTCGAGTAGTGCCTCTGGGGTGAAGCTGTAGTTGTAGACATCACCAGTGGGCAGTGGAGTGTTGAGAATGGCGAATTCTTTGTGCCATTTCCAGTGATACAAAGTGTAGGTCTTTCTAGACTGACACAGTAGTTGAATTCCTAGAAAGTTCAAGTTGAATATAAACCGCAAGGACGTCTTTTGTCTGAATTCCACATGGGACGACATGGTCCTCATGGGAATACTCAGGACCTGGAGCATTTGTGTGGGAGGGCATGTGTTAGATGAGATTGTTTCTGCACTGAAGGACACCTTAGCCTGTCTGTCCACACTTAGACTCTGGTAGCCATGTCTGTCACACTGACTCCACAGCTTCTGGGCCTGCACCACACAGCACTGATGTCTTCAGTGGGAGATTAGAAAGGGCAGTGGTCCTCTTCCCTCATAAGGTACTGCCTGTTTTGGCAATAATACCTCAGTCCTTATCACTCTGGAACAGGCTGTCCTCAGGAACTGGAGAACATCTTTTTCTCTGTTCTAGCTCTGCTAGGTTATGGGAGGACCTGAAGTAGAAGAGGGTAGGTTTTTGTGGCCTTGCCTCAAGGGCACATGCTTTGGAATCCTGTGTGTTTGGAAGCACTGGGTGTCAGGGTCACCTGGTTAGATATTCCCAGGTCCTAGACATTTCTAAGTCCTAGTTTCCTCATTAGAAAGATGGAGATCTGGGCCACTTTTCTACTTTGGTATGGTGGTGGCAGGGGCCATGTTCTCTGGAAGGCTGTTAACAGGAAGCTTGAGCAGCCTGGAGGCTGAGAGCTGAATCCCAGGATGTCAGTGAAGGGTGGATGACTTCATCGATTGTACACATACAGGGAAGAAAGGAGAATTGTTCACACACAACCTGGGCCGTGGGGCATAGACTGGTTTCTAGAAACAGCTAAAAGGCAGTTTTGTACTGGATGATAAGGTGCTGTGCTCTGTTTTTCTGGGCCTTGGACACAGTCCATACGCTGAATGATCTTATGTCGGATGATATACTTGCTGTAACTACAGGACCAGCATTGGTGCCAGCCCAGTCTTTCAGCTCTACGGAGGCCTCCAGAGAGCACAGAGCCGACCCCCATTTGCAGAGGCTGCAGAGGTCTAGATGGAGCAGGGGCGGCCCCAGGCCTCTCTCTGCTCTGCAAATCTGTGCCCCCTGCTGGTCATTTGACACCTGGCTAGACAGTCTGAGGCTGTTGTGAACTCCAAGGAGTGCTCATCTAATGGTTGTGCTCCTTGGCAGACAGAAGGCTGTGGAACACTGCCAGCCTCAGCTGGCATTGGGTCCAGATTTTCAGATTCTGCACCTGAGTGAGTAAATTCAAGAAAAAAAATAAAAGAAGGCCTGTTTTCTTTGATGCCAAAGCTTAATCATGATAAAAATGTTTGTGGGGTTACAGGGATGGGGTTTCATCCAGCAGTGGCATTTGGCTTCCAGAGTTGGAAATGGACTTTGCTTCTGTTGGCCTGGCTTGTGTCTCTCCTGCAGGTATGTCATTTGACTTTGAATAGTTGTTCTTGGAGGGATGGCAACGAGGTATTTTAATGCTAAAGATGTTTGGAGAAGCAGTAGGTGTTGAAGCATCTACATCGTTGTGGAAGCCTGTGATTTTATAAGCCATCCTTTAAAGCTGGGCTTGAAGGATTCCAATAAAGCCAGTAATGTGTTCCCTGACCAGAAGGTCTCAGGGGCGGGTACAGGCATCTTTATACAGATAGTGAACAAGTCACCTTCCTGCTCTTCTGTGCAGCTAGACACAGACCGGTGAAGGAAGGCTGTGGTGTATAGCGTAGCTGAGCAGGGAGTGTTGGTACAGCACAGATGCAGGCCAGGAGCCATGCGGGCGGTACCCAGACAGAGTGAGTGACAGCATGCAGCCTCCACGGTTGTCTTGTAGAACCTTATTGCTTGATAACAACTTTTAAAATCAGGCATTTCTGTTTGTTTTTAATTAAGACTCTTACCTTGGACAATGTTTGTTCCTTATTTTTTAAAAGCAATAGATATTTTGCTTTTAAAGGTTTAAAAATGTCTTAGGACTAGAGCAGTGGTTTAGTGGGTAAGGGTTCAATTGCTAGCACTGTGTAAACCAATGTGGTAGCATATGCCTGTCATCCTCACACTCAGGAGGTGCAAACTTAAAGATCAGACGCTTAAGGTTATCCTTAAATACACAGTGAGCTCGAGGCCAACATGAAACTATGTCTCAAAAGCAAACCCAAACAAAACACACATGAAAAAAAGTTGTGATGAATGAAAAGTTTTTGTATAATAGTGGTTTTCAAAATTAAAAAAAAAGGGTGATTTAAAGCTTCCCTCAGCGCAGTTGCACAAAACTTCCTGAAGAATTCTTTCCCTTTCTCTGAACTGACTTTAGAGACGAAGTGTGTGATGGAGAATGGTTATACAATAAGCAATGACTCTCAGTGCCTAGGATCTTTTGTCTTGCATTGAAGGAAAGTCATGGTGAAGCTGCTCTGGCTCCTAGCTTACCTGCTTCTTGGAGAGCTGGTCTCCTGCTGCGCGTCCCTTCTGGAGTGCTGTGAGAACCTGTGTTTCATGTTTCTGCTTTGGGGCCATCAGCATTCTCAGAAGCCTCTGCTCTAGAGAGTTAGAGCGTGCTAGGATCAGGACAGGGCTGTTTGACTGTGGAGTGTCTGGTCTCTCAGCCGGGATGGGCTTGTTTACCTCTTATCTAATTTTGAGTTCTGGATGTTTCTGTTTAATGTCATGCCTGATCTTCGTGCCTGGCCTGTGCTGCCTTGCACAGCCATACACATTCCTCTGTACACATCAGGGCTGAGCATTAACCAGTGAGGTGCCAGCTCACACACACAAAGCTTGGGGAGTCCTTAGCAAACCCTGCTGACTCAGAGACATGCTCCAGCCCCGAAAGCCAGCACAACAAAGCAAACTGTCCTGTTAGATTGTGAGTGTTCTGACATCTCAGAGGACTTTAGCACCTGCAGAATGCATGCTTTTTGAAGGGAATTGGGTCGGTCCAGGTCGCACTGGGAAGAGTTGTCATCATGACCATCTGAGGTTGTTTCACAAGTTTCTCCCAGTACAGCTCCTGTACATGTTCTGGTACTTCTAAGTATTTTACAATTGTATATGCAGTTCAAACCCCTTTTCTGAGGCAAGGTCTTAGGTATGCTAGACTGGCTTCTGACTGCCTTCTCTCCCTGGGTGTTGATGTTTATGAGGTGCTGGGGTTCAAACCCAGGGTGCGTGCATGCTAAGCAAGCTCTCTACTGACTGAACTGCATCCCCAGCTCCCATAAATCTTCAAAAAAATATTTACATGTATGTGTGTAGTCTGTGTATGAGTGTGTGGTCTGTGTATGAGTGTGTGCCCTTCTAAAGCCAGAAGAGAGTGTTGGCTCCTCTGGAGCTGGAATTATAGGTAGTTGGGAGCCACTCCATGTGGGTGCTAGGAACTAATCTCGTGTCCTGAAAGAGCCATGACTCCATCCCCTCCAATTGTTTGCTCGTTTCTAAATTCACCTCCAACACTAGCATGAAGTCTGGCACATACGAGGCAGGCACTCAACCTTTGTGGCACATCTCCAGCCCCAAGTACCTTTGTTTCAATGGGTTTTCTGTAGGATTTGCAAAGAGTTGAGCCTGGGATGTGGTGCACTTTTTTTGTTTAGTTCTGTCCTGGGTCTCTGGGCTGTCCAGGCAGTGTCAGGCATGGGCTCCCTCTCATGCTGCACAGTTTTAATCCTAACCTTTAGGAGGATGAACCTAGAGGTTGCTGTGAATTGAAAGCAACCTAACCTAGGTAACAAGACCCTGTTAACTGGAATTTTTCTTCTCCTCTTAGATTTCTCTGCCTTTACTGCATCTGCCATGAGCTCATTTCCATGTGTTCTGTACTACGTTTGCCCCCCTCCAAATCTTGTTTTCTGAAGGTGCTTCACAGGGTTAGTTTTGGTTCATCTTCAGAAGGTCTGTCCTTCCAGCATACCCTTTATTCTGATGTCATATGACTAGTACCGTGCCTTTAATAAGTGTTAAATCTAGAGACTTGCCAATGCAGCCATCTGGATCAATGTTTCTCATTCAGGAGGCCTCAGCTCACAGCAGTCTTCTGCCTCAGTCTCTCCAGTTCAGGATAACAGACACAAGCCATTGTATTGGCTTAGTGGGAGACTTTTCTGACATCAGTATCTCTGTCAGGAGAGGGGATAAAGTGGCAGGCTGGAGTGCTGTGGCTGTGGTGATGCATGGCTCGTGCTCAGTGTTCTGCAAGCCTCAGTGGCCCCAAGCTGTAAAAAATTTTAAGTTAGTTGTCGTTCACTAAGTGCCAACTGGCATGCTGGTCACACCCCAGGAAACCCACTGGACTTAAAACCTCCTTTATCTTTCATGCCTAAAGTTGACTTCTGACTGGTGGATGAGGCATCTCAAGACAGCCTCTGTTTCTTGTGTGCTTAGTGCTGCATGTAGGCTATGATGCTCCATCTTCCTGTCTTCTTTGGGGTGTTGGCCAGCAACATGATGACCCCAGAACCCCAAGACCCCAGAACCCCAAGACCCTTGGCTCAGTATGAGCCCAGTCTTGACTTCATTTGGGCCTGAAATGAGCAGGCTTTGATTGTGGCTTGAGGTCTTCAGGCAATGTATTCTTACACAAAGTAGACAGAAGATCCCTGTGCAGGGGACACCACCATAAACCAGAGGTGCTAAGCAGACACTAGCAGGGAAGGAGCAGCTGTGGAGGGAGGTCATCCAGCAGAGCTGCACCTCAGTGTGTCCTGGGTGTATATAACTTGTAGGTTGTTGTAATAATAGTTTTTGTCTTGTTTGGATTTTAAGCCAGAGGTCTTCTGAGAATTACCCAGGGAAACTGTAAAAGTGAAAATAGCCCTAGGCTCTCTTACAGGGAAAGTTCTGAGTTGTGAGTAGTAGTGCAAGCTCGGCCTTTGTTTTGTTTTAGGAAGTTGTTGTAAGAGAATGTTGGGTTAATGCCTAACTTGTGCCTTGCCAACTCTGTGGTCTCAGGCAGGTGAGTTGTCCTTCTGAGAGACTGTCTATGGCAGAGGCACCTAGGTGCCCTGTCTCTGTTTTGGGTTATAGCGTCTGTGGAAGATACTACAGTGCCCCCTCTCATTGTGTGTGCACGTGCTTGCCTGTGTGACTTTGTGAGTGGTGCCCCATCTCATGCTGTCCGTGTGGAAGGCACCCTGGTGTTGGTCTCACAGTACTAGGAAGAACAACCTGCTTCTCTTATCCTTTGCAGTCAATGCTTGTCCTTTTTCTAGATCCAGAAGGCACGCCAGACACTGATTGCTGACACTCCTCTGGCCACAGCAGAAAAAAAGGACTTAATTCACAGCCTGTCCCACAGTTGCACTTTGCCACATGTGGAGCATGTTCTACAACTGAATAATGTCATGTGAAGGCGAGAATATTCAGCTTGTGTAATCTCATTTACAAATTAACGTCACTGGAGAACTGGACAGTACTTACCTGTAATTCCAGCACTTGGGAGGTGGAGGCTGGAGTTGTGAGTTTGAGGCTAGCCTTGGATACATAGCAAGATGCTGTCTCAAAAACCAAATCCCATCTCCAAAAGTCCCAACAGTCTATGGGTTATATTATTTCCTTTTTTCTTATTTTTTTATTAAGTCTTATAAAAGGATTTATTTATTTTTTTTGTTTTTTGTTTTTTTGTTGTTGTTTTTTTTCCATACATTGTTTTGTTTTATTTTTTCCATTCAAGAACATAATTAAAGAAATAAAATTTTTTTTTCCTTTCTTCCCCTTCTCCCGGTCCCCTCCCACTACCCCCCCACCCCTCCTCCCTCCCCCTTCTTCCTTGAAAGAGGGCATAAAAGGATTTATTTTTGTTCTGAGTGTTTTCCTGGCATGTTTGTAAGTATACTACATGCCTGTAACACCCATGTAGGCCAGAAGAGGGCATTAATCTGCCAGGAATTGGAGCTATAGGTGATTATTACCCACCGTGTGGATACTGGAAACTGATGCCAGGTACTTTGTAAGAGCAGCCAGTGCTCATAACTACCAAGCCATCTTTTCAGCCTTTATTTCACTGAGTTTTTTTTTTTAATAGAAAAATAGCAGCTATGGGTAGTTATATAGTTAATTCAAGATCTTAAAAGAATGGGTAGAGGTCATAAAAAGAATTTAAAAAGAACAAACCAAGCGGGAGTAGACAGCTGACTCCTGGAGCAGAATAGAGAAAAGTCTTATTGTGGGACAGCCCAGGTAGTAACAAGGGTAGAAGCCACTCTCTGCATGGTTAGCCTTTCTACAGTTGGCTCTGGAGCCGAAGCAGACCTGGACAGGAGCCCCCTTGTAGATGATAGATCCAACTGTAAGATCTAAGGTCACAGGGGGTCTTTGGAGCCTAGAACCAGGCAAAGGATCCTTCAGTTTGATGAAGGGAGGAGGGAGGAAACAGGCAGGTTGACCTGGGAAAGCTGAGAAGGGCATAGAAAGAGTAGCACAGACAGGTGAAGATGTTCTAAAGCCGGAATGCCCTAAGCTCAGCAGTAAGTGAATCACTGTGTTACTATATGGAGACTGGCCTGAGGGTACCTGCAAGTCCTCAGCTCCTTGGCCACTAGGATATACTAGTCAGAGTCAGGGGGGACCTTATGCCCTGTTAGATGAAACAAACGACGATGACAGTCCTTGATACTGGAAGAAATATGGAGAGACAGGAGCTCCCGGGTGGGCAGCGTGGCCAGGTCTGCAGGCCTCTGGAAACCAGCTGTCCTTCCCCACGGCCCAGCAGCTGTGCTCAGGCTCATCTGTGCTGCGACCACGGCACAGGAGTTTGTGGTCATGTGGAACCCTATAAACACTCCTCTTCAGTGGGCAAGGCTGATTGACATTGTCATGCTGTGGAGCAATCCCCAGCCTCAGAAGCAACAAGTTTGAGCTGCTGCTGTAGATAGCCTGCAAGTTCATTTACATAACGTTCTTAAAGACCAAACACAGATGGTTCTCTAGAGATACTCAGGAGGTGGCAGAGCAAGTTGTGTTTCTGTGAAAGGGACATTATTTGGACCTGTGCAGGAGACCATACTGCCCCAAGCTGTACAGGTGCACATGTGGAAAATGGTGACATTTGAAGGAGACTTGCAGTCTTATGCAGTGTTAAGGGTTATTTGCTTTGGATGCAGGCTACTCAGGTTTCACAGCTGGTGACAGTGTGCTCCCTGTTAACCTGTAATTGCTTCATAACGTGTGTGTGGAGCTTCTGTGTACACATGGCTGTTTGTGTAAATGTGTATGTGTCAGATTCTACATGGTTTATGTCATTTTAGGAGTGTGAATGCTGGAGGCCTCACAGGACCATAGCAGCAGGCAGAGATCTCCAGGGTTACTTTGGATCACTTTGGATCCATCATGGTTTGGTGAGCAACTGTAGGTGTTTCCGGAGAATACCTAAGAATTCAAATGACTGAGAAACAAAATTGCCTGACATGTAGGTACTTCACATTTGCATTTTGGAAAATCAGCTTTGTTTCTGGGAATGTGTTAGACATTACATGGTGCTGCTGTTGTGCTTGGGTATGTGGAGAGGCCAGTGGCCATGGCAGGTGGCTGGTTTTCATGTGAATGGAGCACCCTTTCCTCTGGATGAGGACGCTGGGCTTTCAGGTAACGTAACTGACTGCATCAAGTGGCAGTTCTTTCCAGTGCTGGCTCTTCAGAGCAGAGCACACTTTAGACAGCCAATGCCATGAAGTGCTAAGAGTTGACACGGTGACTGGCGTGTGAAAAAGTCTCTTGAGAGCCAGCTGCTGATCCTGCTCACTTGCACCCTAGTGTTGCCTTTAGGGTGTTGCCGAGCAGTGGTTCTTGGGCCATGTCCCATTGTTTACTAGAATTTATTTTCAAAGCCAGGCCTCAAGGCCTCTTGTTTTGGTTCTGCACTTTGCAGAGGGCTGTGGGTGGTGTACGTGCGTTATTTCCCTTTGCACCATGGCTTGACTACCACATTCTAGAGTGTAGAATAGCATTGAGGAGGGCGCTGTGAAACCCTCATGCCTCGCCATTGTTTGGGAGGGATTCGGCTGAAGGAGGTTGAACTAGGAGACTAGGAGACTGGTTCGTGGTAAGAGCTCATGCTTCTACAAGAATGAAGATCTGAGGCTAAATCCCTAATACCATGTACAAAGCCAGACATGGCTGTACGTATCTTGTAACCTCAGCTCTGGGGGGTTGGGGGTAGGCAGATCTCCCTGCTTGCTGACCTGCCAGCCTAGCCGAACAGACTAGCGTACTGTTCAGTGATAGACCCTGTTTCAAAAGAATAAGGCAGAGAGCAGTAGAGGAAGATTCCTGATGTCCTACTCTGGCCTCTGCATGCAACTCACATGTAAATTGTACATGCGGTCACTGGCCTTGTGGGAATTTAGTACTCATTGCTTTTGTGAAACTGCTACCTCTCTTCCCTCTCGATGACTCCATGCTCTTTTTTTTTTTTTTTTTAAAAAAAAACAACTATTTATCTTTATTCTATACCTATTGGTGTTTTGCCTGCATGCATGTCTGTGTGACGATGGAAGATCTGGAACTGGAGTTACAGACAGTTGTGAGCTGCTATGTGAGTGGTGGGAATTGAACTCAGGTCTTCTGGAAGAACAGCCATTCTTAACCACAGAGCCATTTCTCCAGCGCCAACTCCATG